>JAJMGN010000225.1:0-120601 GCA_030575015.1 Cephaloascus albidus | reverse complement strand
AAGTCAAGGGCGTTTGAAAGAACTAGGACAAACCCAATACAGAAAGCTGAAAGAACACAATCATTACCTAATTTCATCAGTAGAGTGAATCCTAAAACTAAACTCTCACAAGAGGAAAGAATCGCTAGAAGATTCAAAGATGCTCCTTTCAACGCAATTGATGAAAATTCATGTAACAAAATTCAGAAGAAACCGGAAGAAGATAAAAAATCATCAAAGAAATTAGAGGAAGATAAAAAATCATCCAAGAAACCACAAGAAGATAAAAAACCCAAAAATTCAAATGAAGAAGAAACCAGAGATGTTAGGAAACGTTTTTCAAAACGAGAATTGAAAAATAATGAATTTTGCATAAATGACAATTGTAAGACTAAAGAAAGTATTATATGGAGACTAGTTAGTCTTGAAGATGGTTTAAAAGGTCACATTTGTAATGCTTGTTATATGTTTTTCAGAGTAAGAGGATTTATGAGACCCGTAAAAGTCGTGAAGGAATATAATAGAAATAAGAAGAATAAGAATGCTCACTCTTCAAGTTCTCCTGCTCCTAATTTAGCTGATGAAGTTCCAAAATATTTCAGTGAGGAAGACAATGACGATGATGATGATGGTGAGGATGACGATGATGACGAAGAGGACGAAAAAGATGATGAAGATGAAGGTAACAATACTGACGGTATCAATATCGATTCATCCTCGAATGAGAAAAGTGGAATTGATAATAACGATAAATCAAATAGAAAGCTTGGTGAGATTGAAATGCTTAGACGTAGTCCAAGAAACAGAAAGACAAATCTCAAGACTCCAAATTATAACGATATAAGTGATATCATGAGTGATTTGAATACTTACGGTGGACCATCAACAGATATCGATCCATTACCACAATATCAACGTCAACAAGATTCCAATAGTCCAGTTGTGGCAACTAAAAGCAATACTAGAATAATCAATCTTTATGATGAAGATAAAGAAAATCATAATCCAGATTCATTAAAACCATCACCTTCCAAAATGTCCAAGACTTTCAATGATTTTGAAAGTATGTTGACTTCATTTGGCCAAGTTTCTGCTAATAATTCACCTTTGAAGAACCTTACTGAACAACTTAATAACGAAAGTCTTAACGAATCTCCAACTCAATGGATTCAGAACTTATTAAATGGGCCTACTCCAAAAGATGATACTCCAGTCAATGCTAATACATGTAACACATTACCTTGTGAGACTCCAATTGGATTGGACAGAATAGACCAAGCTGAAGAAGATGAAGAAGAAGAAGATGAAACTCATTCAAGTCCATTCAACGGATCCCCACAAAGAAAGAAACAAACTCGAAATCAAAATTTAAAACATTCTCATATGCCTTCCTCTCCATTCTCATCAATAAACCAAGATGTTTCAAGTCCTTCTCAACATATAAACTTGTTGATAAAGAACGCCAAGAATAGATTATCAAACATTGATGAAATGGTAGCTAAGGAAACATCACCTTCAAGCTGTTTTAATACCTCTCCTCCTAAACTTGCTACATGGGAAGTTATGTCTTCTCCACAGACTGATTTTTATTCAAATGATGATAAACCATTATCAACTTTAAAGAGAAAAAATTATGGTAATACTAAAGAAGTTGAATAGTTATTTTTGCTACGTTTGATATGAAATAGTTTTGGGAAACGGGTTTTTTTCTTGGGTTTTGCTTTTTTTTTGGCTAGATTTTTCTTTATGATTATTGTATTGCTAGTTTTATCCTTAAGTTGTCTCAAATCGTTTGAGTAATTTTTCATGGTGGTTTCGGCCGTCATTGCATTTGATATAGAATCAAAAATAATAGAAGTTATGTTTAAATTATGTTTATTATGATGTAGACTGGACTGTTATTTTAGTGATCTGAAACCGTATTTGTATATACTTTAAGATGCGATATCGAACACGGGCTCTTAACACACCATTTATTATATATAAGCCAAATCAAATCAATATCAGAAACAGTTTCCAGCATGATCTTGATACAGGATCACTGTTTATACGGAATTGAGATAGCAATATAGAGAAGAAATGGACTCTCAACCAAGTGAGGATTTGATCCAAATAACGGGTCTATTGAAGACTTTGTCACTCAAATTGAACGAAAGAAGAGAACGAACAACACTCATAGAACACAATGCTAAAGAATTTCTAAAAGGTACGGGGCTCAAGTATGATGATTTGATAAAGAAGCCAATGGGCAACAGTGATGGTAGCATATCCAGTGGTACAGAGTGCTTGTCTGACAAGAAATTGATTCAACAATTGGAAAGTGAGAGATTGAGCTTGATAATGGATTTGCAAAGACAATCGTATCTAAGTCAGAAATACACAAAGATTCTACAAGAAAATGAAGAGTTGATAAAGTCGATAAAGGAGTTTTTAAACGGGAAGGACAAAGCCAGAAAGATGGAAAGAAAGAAACAACAAGACCTCTTCAACGCCAGAATAAACCAAATCAACAAGACAATCCAAGTTTTGGAGGCGCGTATGATTCGTTCTGAGAAAGTGATACTGTATTTGAGAAAATCTTTGGAAGAAGCGATAGCGAATGTATCACAAAATAATGAGATATTGGTGTCTGAATCTTTTGAGAAAGATCTTGATAAATTGGTTGAGGTTATTAATGGGTTACTTAAAGATCAGACTGCTATGGGTTAATGTTTTGAATGAATTAGAAAAAAAAAGAGAGACTTTGTCTCATGAATTGCTACGAGTCACATACAAAATGAAAAATGTAGAAGTGAATGTTATTGTTTTTTTGCCTATATCACACACATCCTAATCCTCGGTATCAGGATTTTGTAGCAATTTAGTAGAGTCCTTACCCAAGAAATTATAAAACTTATTCGTTACTCTTCTATTTGGATCAACTTTGACCCATAAACTTCTTACTCTGTTCAAATCAATACCCATTAAGATGTAAACGAAGAAATCATAAATCATATTAAAGTAGTATTTCAAGCTGAATAATAAGGTATTTGTTTGTTCATTCTCTTTAACTGTATCATTTTTGAATTTTTCATAGATTTCATTCTTGGGTAATAATATTTTATAAATTTCTGATAATTTCGATGATGTAATTTCAACTTTTTTTGAAAATTGTTCTGAATTTTCTTCAACGTCTTTTACTCTTTTGCTCAAGAGTCTGGTTTCATATGTGAGTCTTGCAATAATAGTATCCAAATCGGATAATTTTAAATCAAGAACCTTGAAATTTTGTCTAGTAGTTTCTTGATGCTTATTAACTATATTGAAACTATTTTCAATTTTGGTATGTTGATTAGTAGCTTCATCCAAAGAATGCTGGAATAATTTTAATTCATTATTTTCAAAATCATCTAATTTTTTAGTGTAATCCATATTATCAATTATAGCTTGAAGGAAAACCTCACTCATCACCATTGGACAAATTGAAAATGATCTTTTGGTTTGGTGTATAGAATCCTCAACATTTGAGAAACTCTGGCTTCTTTGGTATATTTTTGCTGTTTTCACTCTAGAGATGAGCTCATTGCAATTCAGTGTATTCTCGAGGTGTTTCAAATTGATTTCTCTTTTCATATAGGGGAAAGAGCGTCTTCTCTTTAAATTCTTCATGATGTCAACTTCAGCTGGTAGTATATTGTTATCACAATATGATGTATTGATTCTAGAATCAGATTCAATAGATTTTTCATTTGTAGAAGCACCAACTTTGCGGCCACCATTTGTCCCATCAAAGGACTCTTGCGGGCTTGTAAAAATTTCTTCTCGAGGAATAGCCACTTTCCTATTCTGTAAACCAGAACGTATTTTATCAACGCCTTTTGTGATTGCATTATGTGATAAATTATGATTGATGAACATTTGCTGGTTCTTGAGAACTTGGGATAAATTCATGCTAGTATTATATTCATTATGTGAGGTATGGTTTATTATATCTGCCAAACTTAAGAAATTATATGCGTCTCCAGAAGATTTACCGTACCATAAATCAATCAATCTTGATCCAGATAAGTACTTTATCATTGTTTCTATATCAGTTGTTTCAACATCCCAAGGATTCAACTTACTGGAACTCTTACCAATATGATCTTGCACTGTTGATTTAACAACTTTTGTGAATTTTTTCAACTCTTTGTTTGCTTTATGATTAGTGACAGAATATAGTCTTTCAAAAGTTGATGGGTCAATCCTCCAGGTTCTCTCTAATCTTTGCTGTCTTTGGAAATGTCCGATCGATAATCTGAAATTCTCAACATCAAATGGGTCTTTTGGGACATCTGTACCCGCTATATTTAGCCTTATTCTGACACTCAACACGATACCAACTATAGCTGAAACGGAAGTGGGACTCAATGAACCATCTTTTTGTTTGATATTAAAATGGCGGAATCCCACGTTATCCCACCAACCTGAAATAGCTTCTTCGGTTTTATTGCATAGTAAACCATCACCAAAGATTGGATTCAACATATCAAAATAAAATAAACATATTTGGACAATATTCACCAACTCTTTAACTGCATAACTTATAGGCACTTTCAAGTTGATTTTGTACATTTGTCTAAATTTATCCTCTGATGCGTCCGAAGGTTTGTTCAACAACAAACCGGACCTACCTCCACACTTCATCCTTCTCAAATCAACATTCACGTTGAACGTGTCATAAGTGGTCCTGATATCACCGTTAGGAATAGGCAATAAGTTCAAATTGGATGGGAATGCAGATAAATTCGTAACGAAAAGATACCCAAAATGATCAGATTCAGACTCTTTTAACTTAGCATGGTTCGAGAACATCTCATCGAGATAGTTTTGGAATCTCTTGGGGAATTGCTGATTTTCAGCTCTTTTGATAACCGTTACCTTGATAGCCTTGATAACATTATCGCTACTCCCTGTAAACGTGGTGATGACGGTTCCAATCTTTCTTTCACACGCCCACTGTTCCACTATGTATATCTCGAATCCAGAGATCACGATCTCTTCCAAGACCAAGAATTCATCAGTGAACTCGTCACTAATATTGTTGAGCGCTTTGAAATCGGGGATGATATAGCTTATCAATTCTGGATCATCTATGTCTGGGATGCTCAGGGGCACGAGCAATGGCGCCTGGCTTTTCACTGATTTCGCTGAATTTATTGTTGCCATAATCCCATATCAGTTGTGTGTGTGTGCTTCAATGGACAGAATAGCTAATTGGTGTTGTGGGCGTCTAAATATGTTGCTTGTTCTTCAGCAAAAAAAGCTGTTTTCCTGATCAAATTATTTTGATATGAGCGTTAAACCGGTGGTTACGAGCCCCCCTCACTCGCAACTAACGCTGCCTTCACCCAGGAAATCAGAATCGAAATTATCTCCAGCCGAATAAAGTTACAGCACATTTCAAGTGAACAGTTTGCGCTTATCACATAATAAACCAACACAGTGTTCAATTCAGCAGAGAAATTGATCCGTCACGTCTACTGAATCACTGTTTAACGAGAGAAGAAATCTTGTTTAGCCATGGAGTACCGTGAAGCTATTTTCCGTATGTTTGTTTTTCTTTTGCATACTGTTCCCTTGATCTAAGGTGTCCTGATTGAAAAGATTACATATTTGTATCATTTATCACTTGGGAGCCAGTATTCTCCAAGAGGATGTCACCTAACAACAAATAGGGTCTGCCGACATGGAGTTGGTTCAATTCTACTTGTCTAGCGAAATAGCGAGAGATATCGTTTCAGTTTTAGGGGATATGGGAAACGTTCATTTCAGAGACTTGAATTCAAATATAAGTCAATTTCAGAGATCATTTGTTGCAGAATTAAGGAAATTGGACAACGTTCAGAGACAGATAAGATATTTCCAAACAGTCATCAACAAACAGCACTCTGCGAGTTTGAAAATCTCGAATAATCACACAGTTGCAATTCCGCATAGGCAAAAAACTCCATCTGAATTAGAGGATATTATCGAAAAGATATCCATGTTTGAAAGGAGAGTCACTCAGCTAGATGAAGGCAATGACAGTTTGACAGAGCGTCTAACCAGTTTGGTGGAACACAGACATGTTATTCACGCGATCCAAGATTACTTCAATTATAGACCAAACACAAATGATGTGAATAATTTCCGATTATCAGTTGATGATCCTAACGCTTTATTGTTGGAGGAAGAGATTATGGAACTAGGTTATGCTGGACCCAACTCAAATCCTGCAAATCCATCGGACTTGCCAACAGAGAATCTAGCATCTTTGGTGAATGTTGGTTTTGGGTTCCTTACTGGTACAATAGCCAGAGATAAGATATTATTGTTACAGAAAATTTTGTGGAGAGCTTTAAGAGGAAACCTTTTCTTCCATGACTTTCAAATAAATGAAAAATTGCCAAACAAACGAGGCGAATTGATTGACAAGAATATATTTGTTGTTTTCGTTCACGGTGAGGTTTTGAATACAAAGACAAGAAGAATAATTGAATCGTTGGATGGTATAATATATAAAGTGGATAATGATGCTGGATTAAGAGATGAACATTTAAATGAATTGAATGATAGACTCGATGATATCAGTCAAGTCTTGGAAAATACTTCAAGTCATTTACACACTGAGCTTATTTCTATAAGTCAGGAAATTGACTTATGGAATATAACAGTTAAAAGAGAAATAGCAATATACACAATATTGAACATGTTTGATTATGATCTGACTAGAATGTGTCTCATAGCAGAAGGTTGGATCCCCAAATGGGACTTGATCCCTATCCGGAATGTATTAAGAGATGTCGTTGAAAGTGCAGTTGGAAGTTCATTAAGCCAAGATAACGAATCAGAACGGTTAGTGGCGGTATTACATGAAATGAAATCAAACAGAACACCACCTACTTTCCACAAAACTAATAAATTTACAGCTGCTTTCCAATCTATAATCGATGCATACGGTATCGCTACTTATCAAGAAGTTAACCCCGGTTTAGCCACTATCGTTACTTTCCCCTTTATGTTCGCCATCATGTTTGGTGATTTGGGTCATGGATTCATCGTCTTGTTTGCTGCTATATTCTTAATTATCAATGAAACAAAATTTGGTCTTATGAAAAGAGATGAGATTTTTGATATGGCATATTCCGGCCGTTATATCATTTTGCTAATGGGTACTTTCTCCATATACACTGGTTTCTTATATAATGATCTTTTCTCGAAATCCATGACATTATTCAAAAGTGGATGGGAATGGCCTGAAGAGTTTGAAGTCGGTGAGACAATTGAGGCAACGAAGAGAGGTGTTTACTTGTTTGGTTTAGATTACGCTTGGCATGGTGCTGAAAATAACTTGCTATTTACAAACTCTTATAAGATGAAACTATCGATCTTGATGGGTTACGCGCATATGACATACTCATTTTTCTTTTCATTGGTTAATTATAGGTATTTTGAGTCTAAGATTGACGTGATTGGTAATTTTATACCGGGACTTCTCTTCATGCAGAGTATATTTGGATATTTGTCTCTTACAATTGTTTATAAATGGAGTGTGGATTGGATAGCGAAGGAAAAACCTGCCCCAGGTTTGTTGAATATGCTCATAAATATGTTCTTAGCTCCTGGTTCTATTGATGAACAGTTATATCCTGGACAGAAAGTTGTTCAAATATTTCTCATATTAATAGCAGGTGTTTGTGTGCCCTGGTTGCTATTATTTAAGCCTATGGTTTTACGTTATAAGAATAATCAGGCTATTGAAGCTGGTTATATCGGTGTAGACCACCAAAGACAGGATGAACAGGAACAGCAAGTTGTCAATTATGATTCTGATGGTGAAGGTGATATAGTTATGGTGGATAATCACGAAGAAGACGAAGAACACGAATTCAATTTTGGAGATATAATGATTCACCAAGTTATTCATACCATTGAATTTTGCCTTAATTGTGTTTCTCATACTGCTTCGTACTTAAGATTATGGGCTTTATCATTAGCCCATGCACAATTATCGTCTGTGTTGTGGACAATGACCATCGCTAATGCGTTTGGTACGACTGGAGCTAAAGGTGTTGTTATGACTGTTATTTTGTTTGGTATGTGGTTTGTATTAACTGTTTGCATATTAGTGGTGATGGAAGGAACATCAGCCATGTTACATTCTTTAAGATTGCATTGGGTTGAAGCGATGTCTAAATTTTTTGAAGGTGAAGGCTACGCTTATCAACCTTTCTCATTCAGGTCTGTATTGGAAGAATCAGATGAATGAGTACTTACTAATCACTCTGTTTTTGAAGCTTGATAGCGTAAGGGTTTATCATTCTTCCAAGAAAAGGAGCGGTTGTTGGAGGTTCCATAAAAGGATTTGTAACTTGTGGGCATCTGGAATCTGGCTACTGTCCCATGTTGTTTATATATATAGGATCATGATTTTAATTTACACATCAGTATGTAATTTGCCATAAGCCCAATCATCGAGATTCATCCAGCTTATTTCTCTTTTCTCTTGTTACTTGTAGGTTCTTTTCTCTTTGAAGATATGAGCTGAATCGACCGTTGAACGGAAGTTTGGCCAGATCGGTGATGGGCCGAAATGATATCTAATTACCACCAAATTTGATTTCACATAATCTTTTTTCTTACTAAACATCTTCACAACACAAGTGAAGCTGCTAGTAAATAATGGGCTTGTTATCACCAGAAAAATATGTCTCGTTGTTGAACGAGGCTTCAACGAAAGTCATCGCCTTATTAACAGAATCGTTGTCGTCACCCAGAGTTATGATCATCTGTGGTTCAGGTTTAGGAGGAATAGCCAAAATCCTATCAGAACCAATTCAGATCCCTTATGAAACCATCCCAGGATTCAAGACCTCCACTGTCCAAGGACACTCTGGTAAGTTGGTCTTTGGCTTTATCGGTAACAATAAAGTGCCTGTGATGTGTATGGTGGGAAGACTTCACTTTTATGAAGGTTATAGCTTCCAAGATACAACTTTCCCAGTCAGGTTGGCCAAGCTCTTAGGTGTCCAGACTGTCGTCGTTACAAATGCAGCTGGTGGTATCAACCAAAATTATAAGCCAGGCGATTTGATGATCATCAATGACCATATCAACATGCCAGGTTTATCTGGTTATCACCCTTTGAGAGGGCCTAATTTAGACACTTTTGGCCCAAGATTTCAGCCTTTATCTGATGCCTATGATCTCAGCTTGCGGAAATTGTTCTTCCAAAAAGCCAAACAGGAGTTGAAATTGACTAGAGAAATTCACGAAGGAGTTTATTTTTTTGCCGCTGGACCTACATTTGAATCAAGAGCTGAAGTGAGAGCTATTAGAACATTGGGTGGTGATGCTGTTGGTATGAGTACTGTCCCAGAAGTCATTGTTGCGCGTCATTGTGATATGAAGGTGTTGGCTTTGAGTTTGATCACTAATGCTGGCGTTGGTGAGCCACCAGCCAGTGCGTTTGATGAAAACCCAACTCCGTTGGATCAAGGTATGGCCAGTCACGCTGAAGTTTTAGAATATGCCAATTTAGCTTCGGCTGATGTCGAGAAGATATTTGCTGCAACAATCAATGAATTGTGATTTTAATTTTAGATAAATAGAGATTATAAAGATTACATTAAATATTACCAGTTGCAAACTCATTTACAAATACATTACTTTTAATCGTAGAAAAAAAATATATAACCTTCTAAAAAAACACACACCACATAGCATCTATTGATCAACTTCACCAGCAGATTCCCATTTACCTTGCAAATTTTCTTTCCATAAACTAATCTTATTATCACCGCCAGAAACAGCCAAGATATTACCTGATAATGACCAAGATGCTCTCCAGCAAACATCTGGGAATTTTTCTTCAGTCAAGACTTGTTTCTTCCATGGACCATTATTCTCTTGAGTCCAGATCAATATTGAACGATCTTGTGATGCAGATGCAATGTATGAACGGATTAATAACGATGGAGACCATGCAACGTCCCTGACCCAGTCAGAGTGGCCTTCTAACACAGCTTCTTCTATATAAGCATTTTGAGCACTATCGAATTTCCAAATCTTGACTAAATTATCACAACCACCACTAACAAATCTACGGACTTGTTCTTGTTCCTTATTTGATGTAGTAGCTGGTGCCCATGAAGCACTATTTGCACCTATAGCATGTGCAGGGAAAACAACCGGTGAAATGGTACCATCGTCATTGAAATCAACAACGGAGATCTTACCATCTGAAGAAGTACATAATAAGACAGCGCCAAATTCATGTGGTGCCCAACTGACACTATTCACACTAGCTTGATGAGATGCGTGTTCAGCGATGTTTGACCAGACTCCATTTTCTTCTTTCCAAATCAATACTTTCCCATCGTATGAACATGATGCTAATATAACACCAAATTTAGGATGTGCCCAACTAACCTGCCAAACTGGGCCTTCATGTCCCCTTAAAGTCTCAACTAATTTATGATTTTCACCTTCCACTTCGAAGATTTTAATGGTTTTATCGGATGAGCAGGTGGCTAAACGTTTCCCGTAGTAATCTAAAACAGCATCATGAATCAAATCATCATGAGCGTTACCAATCGTAACCTTTATTGGAATATCAGTATTTTTGTTTGAAATTAAAGAAAAATTGTTAGAATTTTCGAGGTATTATTCGATTCACTTACCATTTTTTTGCAAGTATATATCTATGTTATCCCTCTGTCAGAATGGATAAGCACAACAAGTAAAATAATATAATCAATTGATCTGATAAAGAGGTATTTGTCTTTGATCAACTTTGTTATTTTGGTTTAACTAACACGCCGTTCAAAATGAATCTCAATCTGAAATATTTACCCGGATTAAAGAGAGAGAGACTTAAAATTGGTTGTTGCACGATTTACTCATCTTGTAATTGGATCTGTGCTCGTAACCATATATAGCCTGAGACCTTAGATCCTCATATATTATCATATTATTAGCAGGTCTTCCAATATACAAGTCACCTATTATTAAGAATCTTTATCCGATTCTAATTTATGGTATGGAAGACGTTGGGCGTTAGGAATTTTTCATTGTTACTTGACATATTGTGAATATCTAGAACAATGTACTGAAATATCAGAAACATATACTTCCTACTGATGAAATAACGAGTGATACTCTATAATATTAATATATTCATTTATATATCAGATTGAGCTCAAACTTTGATATCTGGCTTAATCTTCAGTCCACTAGAATGAGCTGAGACAACTTCACCAACACTTAACACAGCATTGCCATGAATATCATCAAAATCTTCAACTTCTTGATACTCTTCAAACCAACCTTTCTTAAAGAAGTCAACATCTGGTCTACCTTCAACAGGGAAGAAGTAACACAAAGTACCGTAAATAACGAAAGCAGCAATGAATCCAGCAAAGAAATTCAAGTCGTAAACATATGTTGCACCCATAGGAACCTTATGTGTACCTGTGGCACCAACAAAACCAACAATATTTGGTAAGATCCCACAAATATAGGCAACGTAAGCTCTCCAATTAACACCAAATTTGTTATAAGAATAATTCAGTGTGCTTGAATGAGTGTATAAGTCAGACAAGACGAGAAACCCTCTTCTAACCAAGAAATAATCACATGCGACAACACCAGCTATAGATGAGAGGAACACAGAGTAAGCTGAAAGATAAGTTGTGAATTTGTTTGATGAAGACATCAAGTTCCATGGACAGATACATAACGCTAACGCAGCACAGATGAACCCACCACGACGAATGTTGATAAACCTTGGTAACATAGCTGTACAATCCGTACCAAAGGACAATGAGTTTGCTGAGATATTTGTACCTAATTGAGCCAAGGCAAACGCAAAACTTATAAAGAATACGCCTGTTCTGTTACCTGAACTATAATCATCAAGGAATCTTCCCAATACATCCAAAGGTGACCAATATGTAGTCCCGTAAAGGACTGTGGAAGCAGATGAGACCAAGATACCGATCAATGAAGTTAATGAAAAGCAAAGTGGAATTGAAATCAATTGTGACCAGATAGCTGCTTGGGAAGTATCTGCAAAACGAGCAAAATCTGGAGCGTTAACAATCAATGTAGCAAAGTTAGCTAAACAGTTCATTGTGGAGTTTATGAACGCCCATCCTAACGTGGACCCACTGATAGTGGCACTTTGATGCACCACAGGACCAATTCCGTGAGATTTGACGATGGTCCATACTAAGAAAGCTATACCTGCCACAGGGACGATATATGCCTTCACTGTGAAAAGATGTCTGATTTGATGAGGTGGGAACCAGATGGCAGGTAATGAGAACAACCAAAACAAGAAAAAACTTAAAAACTGGAAAGTTGTAGCATTTGGTGAATGTATACCGTCTGGAATCTTTGTATTCAAATCATTAGCAAAGATAGACCGTAACACTAGTTGAACACATTGACCACCGATCCAACCTTGAACAGAATACCAGATACAAGACATAACAACCCTATTGATAATAGGCCATAATGAACCAAATATCCCAAACGATGAACGACAAGACACGGGGAACGAAGTATGATACATCGCACCGACTCTCGCACCTAACACAACGAATATACCAGATAAGATATACCCAACCCACACAGAGAGCCAAGTCTGCCACCAAGTCATACCGGCCTGGACACCAGTGGCTGCAATCTGCCAGGTATTGACATTGAAAGAGTCAGCAACCCAGAAAAATACGAAATTGTACCAGCTCCATAATCTTCTGTCTTTTTCCACGGGGCGTAAATCGTGGTTGTATAGGAACATTTGTGTTGTTGTGAGGTTCCCCTTTTCTTGGACTGCTATTTTATCGAGGAATTTGTCTATTTTGTTCCAGTATGTTGTTAGTTTGCTTTTTGTTGTTGTTGCATTCTGTGTATGTGAGTTTAGTGATGTTTGGTCCTGATCTTGCGTCACTGATGTTAGCGATGGAGCTTTTTCAGTCATTGGGTTTTGAAAAGACATATTTTTGATTTGTTCGATTCAATCTTGTTGGGATTCTTATTCAAGCAGTCTTTGTGTTGAAATAAAGTTGATTAATGATGATTTAATGATGGGACTCTATCTAGCTAATGTACCAGCAGCTTAATAGTAAGACTCAAACCAAACAAGCAGCAGAATGGCAAAGAATTTGAATTCCTTTTATATAAATTTCAGTTCCAATACTCTTCTCTGCCATATCAATATCAGTGTCACTGTAACTCTGTAACTCCATGTCGTTGACTGTTGCACAATTATGTAATTGAAAATCAGAACGAATTTGGCTTAATACATGCCGCATCGTCTTATCGCGAGAAGTCGAATTACTATCTGAATCCAAGAAAGGGCCTTGAACAAACAAAGTTCTGTTTCAACTGCGATTGGCTGAGATTTATCAATTTAATCACTGTCTTCCCGAATAGGTAAGTTGATTCTGTAGTGGCGCCAGGAACTTTTTTGCAGCTTTTTCTTTGTGGAGTGTTTGCTGCTTAACGACTGTTGAATAGGATAATTACGAGGCATGTTTCCTTTGATAGTACTTTGTTTGAAACACTAAACGATTGGATGGCCCGTATGGGCCAATGATTGGATGTGTGTATTGTGTCAATGTATCGTGATAGTATTTTTCTTCGAATCCGCCAACTACGAGCCTCGATATCATATTTGTCAAAACTGTTAACCACTTGCAGACTACAGTCAAGTCAGTCCTCTTTTGAAGATTTGCCTGTATTTACACAATTAATATGGTCCAGGTACACCGTACAACCAATTTGGACTTGGACTTGGACTCTATCTGATCATGTTGATGTAATCTTGCTCAAAATTTACATAAAAAATAGTGTCTTTTCTTGTCTGATAAAATCATCGACGCACGGAACGGTGTATCTGATCAGATGCCCGACGAATTCAACGATGGGGCGGCGGGCCGGCGATGGGAGACCATTTGATATATGGTTTTGATAAAAGATTCTACAGAGAATAAAAAGTTGCTAGGATTAAATAAGATCATATAGGCTATTGATTTGTCTGTACCTGTATATATTGAATGGTATCATTAATAATTATACTCTAAATTTATCTACTTTAGTACTGTTGGATGTTCTACAGATAACGCTGTGTGCAGGAGAACTCTATAAAAACTGTAGATAATTATAGAAAAGATCAATCTAGATAGATCCAAGCCCACTTATCTGGATAAACCAAGTTTATCGATCTGTATCAGTCTTCAGATGCAGATATAATTATTGATCTCGCACATTTGATAAAGAAGAATTAGATTTTACCATTAATATAATTAAAAGTTCCAAATATGATGTCTCTTTTCTGTGCATCTTTTCTTTTTGCAGCCAATTACCAGATTATGGTTGCAGCAAATTGATAAATCATCAATTAATATTAGAGCCCTTTTCTTACTTGCCCAAAAGTAAAATTGACAAACAACAACTTGAGGTTTTTCTAGGTATATCTTGAGTAACTTTAGTTTGATAGGCTTAGCACGTACTTAGCTTTGTACGATGAAGTACAACTGTGGACCGTGATGAAATTGATGTACGATTTAATTGGAAATGATTTTTTCCTTTATATATTATTATAAGACATTCGCCGAATCTATAATGTTGTAATTATGGTATGCTTTGATGCTTTTAATCTGTAAACAATATGTATATATATTCAAACTGGAAAACACCTGCATGTCGAATTAGATCTTCTGATTATTCTTGGAAGAGTACGAACGTTGCATAATTATGTACAACTAATTATAGTCGCTACCATGTTTTGGGTTTTAGATCTTGTCTGCATTGTTTAATTAGTTGATTCTTTAATTATATGTTACAAATAGAATATTATTTCAGCTTGATCATGTCATCTTTGAATTACATTTCCACCTTTTTTTGAATATTGAAGCTGCCAGGCCGGATATATTGACATTCCAAAGTACTAGTTTCACACTTATATACTAGCTGCTCATGTACGGAGATCGCTATAAACTTATATTGATAATCAACAATAATATTTAAATATATTATAACTAGTGACGTACATGACCATTATATAATTATAATATATATATTAGTGTGTTAGAGTATCTGACCACTATATGGCTCATTTAGGGTTGAGTATAACAGGAATGGTAACATTAAGTTACGAAAGTTAAACTATAAAATTATGAAACAGCAATTATAACTGTATACCCGTTTGAATATGTCTATGTATATATATATATAGTTAGTTACATCCAGTATGTGAGAATTTGAGAGGTTAAAAGGAAATATATTATATCATCATCTTAAAATATATCTCTGTAAATCAAGTTATCAACTAAGTGATCTCAATTCAAATGATGCAAACTAGATCACAAACCGCTTCTCAACTGACTCAACAACAATATATTATTAGCTTTAGCGCGCTTTTATAATCTTAATTCAAGCAATATTAATTATAGTATATATTAGCAAATCTGCATTAAGTAACTTTACCTATACTAGTACAGCGACGTAGGAAGGGAATGATAATGGCTGTAGCCTGTAATTAATAGATGAATTATTGCCTAGATCTACTAGCTAGTTATAAATATTATACATCTGAACTTTGATATTTACAAGCTTATTATATAAGGTGATATTCCTATTAGTAGAAGATTCGTATTCTTGCCAATTAATAATATCAGTTCTTTACTTTTTATAACATTCTGCAACCACTTTAACTTGGAACTTAACTACTATCAATAACTTTGACCCAAAATCTGAAGAGTTAAGAAAAAAAACAGGGAGAAGTTTATTAAATCAAGTTAGTGTTCCCGGACAGCGCCTCGAATGGGTCCGGATTTCGAACTTTTTGCAACATGTCAGTTTTACACCTGGGTTATACCATGAAATGAAGTCATTCAAGCATAGAAGTCACAGTACAGCTCGCTATGGTTTACTATTTGGACTTTCCGACACTAGTAAAGGATAGGCTTCAATATTTATGACTGCGAATCTTTTTTATGACAAGTTATGAGGGCCAAATATCAATTGAAGGTACATGTATATCATGCAATATAGCTATAGGCTCATAACCATGTTTTATGGTGAAAAAAAAGAAAAAAAAATAATGAATTCGACGCGGTTCGAACGCGTGCATCTTTACGATAACAGAACTTGAGTCTGTCGCCTTAACCTCTCGGCCACGAATCCTTGTTAAAGTCCGTACATTCATTGCCTTCTTTTGTCACGATAGGCATTTATTGACACGTAAAACACGACAGACAAATCTGCCATGGGCCCGTGGCTATATGCCAACACCTTATTTAAAAATTCCTCATATAAAAACAAACTGACCAAAAATGAGGACCTTGAACAAATCAGCAAATAAAATAATTTAATAAATATTTGAATGGTTTTTTTAAAGCTTCTGAGATCACAACATGCTGCATTTGATTAATATATTGAGCAAAAGATATAAACCAGGAAATCCTCTCGGTGGGTAATGCAGAAGACCATTGAGATATCCTAAATTGAAAAAAAAAAGTAGTATCCAGTTGCTAAAACTGGGAGTCCATAATAAAAGTTATTAAGATTTTATCAAAATTTCAACCAAAGCCTAAGTTCTAACGTCGCCATATTCATCTGTATAACGATTCAGCCAGACTGTAGGAATTATCGATCATGATTATAAAATTTAGTGTGCAAAGATTTTGAATGAATTTGGGGAAGGATAATCTAATGGACGATATCTTTGATGTAATGATTATATTATAGATTCAGAAATATTAATTGGATCATTCTAACAGCTCGATGTAAAGCTATCAATATATATATATATCGATCTATCCAAGGATATTTATTTTATTGCTCACATAAAGTACTGGCTTTGCTAGCAGTGATTTCTTTTTAATGCTGGTATTTGACAAGGTAATCAGGATTGTTTTATTTTTTCTCGTTGATGAAAGTCTCTGAACGCTTTATTGGAGCAATGGAGCACTGAGATCTGACATGATTCGTCAGTTTGCAGTTAAAACTGCACCTGATCAGCTGAACAACTCTGAAAATTGATATCTGGGAAGTTCATTTTTTACCGATTGAAACATTAAAGCCTGCTGCTGAATTGATTATACTGATAACGTGGAACTTCTGCCTGCCAATGGTGAAATCATCAAAATATTGGAACATATAATCCTTTAATCCCCGAGACACAGGAATATGAGCATTGGAATGTTAGTTGCGAATAAGAAATATAAAATATTTATGAATCAAAGACCTCAATCAAAATCACAATTCCTGGGTTAGCGTTTTAATGGAGCAACAATAAGATACGTATTACGGTGGATACAAGAGCAAGACTAGAAGGATAGTCTGGAGTTTACAGAATTTGAAATTGATCACAAGAATGTAAAGAGGTTGGTTGCCCTGATAATTTATAGAGATTTAAATTGCGGCTCAGCTTTTCTCAATTTTCTCTCCAGGGGATCAAAATTTTTTCAATCATCAACAAAAATAACCATAACGCTTTAAAAGCTATAACTTATAGCCCTTGATGAAAGATCAATGTCAGCGTTTGCCTGGAATAACTGAAATATCAATATTCAAAATTTTATCACTTTCATGCATGATAGAATTAAGGTAGTATACAATATACACCAAATCGTTGGATGGACATTTGTATTGAAAATACCCAATGGATTTCGCAGATAATGCAGCGAGGGATTTGAGTTCATAAATGATTGACTCATTTGTACCAAAAATCGTGGTAGTGATAACCGCGATGATAGCACCTTCCACAGAGTTCTTGAAGTTCTCTAATGTCTGATTATATGTGGAGGAGGACTCAAGAAGAAAGTTAAATTCTTTCTCAATGACAGAGTTGTTGAAAGTAAGGCAACAGTAAGAATCTTTGAAAGAGATTCTAAAGAGAAATGGATTTTTTATGAAACCGTCGCTTGCAGTCGTTGAGGAACTGACAAAACCTGCGACCGAAGTGTCAGTGTAAATGGCAGGATTAATGATTTCATTTGAGTTTTCAGCAATCTCTGAAGAAGAGAGAACTTCTAATTTCAATGATTTGCAATTGTATTTTTTGTCTTGGAATTTTTTTTAAAATGATTGAGTAAGGTGACATTCACGTTATCGTCGGATGGTTCTGCCCTGTGGTTCATGAGAACCTTAGGGATTGGATTTGGTTGGAGATTTATGGATTTGGCTCCATCGGTGGTGGATTTTAACATTTTGTTTTCGACATCCACCACCGATGAAGAAGCAATATTTAAGTAACAGTATTACCAGTCGAAACTGGGACGTGATTAGTATCATTCGATACCTGAGCTTCGGCATGACCTTATAATGCTAAAATAACTGAACTTTCAAGTGACATAGTAAAGATCTCCAATCAAATCCGATCCCTAAGGTTCTTTGGGCCTGAAGAAATTTCAAATTATCAAAGAACCACGGGGCAGAATCAAGTTTCAACACCCGACTGGATAGCCCCAGAATAGCTTTAATAATTCCAACTAATTAATTAATGTGTATCTTTAAAATTTGGTGCAGCCAAAGAAAGAAAGAGATTAGATTTGCGTAAAGTTCCATATAAATTGATGCGAATTTGCAGCACTATAACCTTACTCGGTAGAAACACGTAAAACTAGAAAGGTCGTGTATATGCCCAGTTCGAAAGCTGTATCGTATCATCAAAATCAGTTTGATCAAGTTTAAACAACACAAGTTGACGCCCAACGAGACCAAATCCATAGTGGTTTATTGCATATAGAAGAGGATCCGGACAGCCCAAAAGACAATACACAAGAAAATACAACAATTTATTAAGCAATTCAAGATTTAGAGATCACTATATTTAGACACAAGTTTCCAACCAACATGGTTAAACTACCATCGATGTTCCACACGATACTCATATACTTGCTCATAACAACTGCATCATGTCACATTTCATCCACCGGGACAGATTCTCAACAGATCCTCGAGGCACCGGCTCCCCGAATCAACGATTTATACAATGAAGCAATTGGACTCTTATCCACAGTGCAAGAAACTAAGAAATATACATACACCGAATCAAATATTGAAAATGATTTAAAGATACCACCGTACGATAAAGTCGCAGTTGAGATTGACAACCTATTGAAGTTGAAAAATCTACCAGACATACAGAAAACAGCATTGGAAAATTTACATTATTGCGCATCATTAAATCACACAGCTGCCATTGCAACATTAGCTGAAATAAACATGTTTGGAAACTACTCCATCCCACACAATGGCACACAAGCCTTACAATACTACACACAACTAGTCAGCTTGAAACCAGATGCCAATGCGTACTATATGCTTGGATTCATCCATGCAACGGGGTTGTTTGGAGAAGTTAAAGTGAACCAACCAATGGCTGATTTGTACTTTAATTTCGGTATGGAGAATGGGGATTTACGTTCCACTATGATTTTGGCGTATCGGTCGCTTCATGGCATATCTCTTGAGAGTAATTGTGGGATTGCGTTGAATTACTATAGTCACATAGCATCTCAAACTAAAAAATTGATCACTGATGGTGGTATTGGTGGGCCTAATATAGATACTTATTCAATGAGGATATCTGATTTCAATGGTGGGTTATTTGGAGAAGATGCAAGCGAATCGTTATCGTCGTTAGTGCGGACAAAGCAAAACCATGGATTCAATGTAAATATCTTCAATGAGATCAATATTGACCCCGAGGAACACGAGTCGGTAAGCTTATACTATGAGGCAATTGCATATTACGAAGGAGACTATTTCACTAAGCGTGATTACAAAAAAGCGTTTGATATCGTCAACAAGTGTTCATTAGAAGGATCAAACTTGATGAGAAACGACGCAGTGTTGGATAAAGTTGATATCATATTCATCAGTAGATGTCATTCAATGTTGGGCCATATGTTCCTACGTGGTGAAGGTACACCACAAAACTACGAACAGGCATTATATTGGCTTAAGAAAACAAAAGAATCATTATCTTCTTCATCTCAGGCTAATAATGATTTAGGTATGATTTACGAATACGGTTTAGGGACAGATATTGATTTGACATTAGCTAAGAAACATTACAAGATCTCTGCTGATTCAAGGTCTGCTGATGGTATGTATAATTTAGCACGTCTTCAATTGGCTAATAATCATCTTGACAATATTGGATTGGAACTCATGCAATCTGCCGCATTTGGTGGAAATATTGAAGCAACGTACCAGTTGGGACAGCTATACGAACGTGGGTTTGGCGAGAAAAGTTGTGAGACTACAGCTGCCATATTCAAAATATTTGTTGAAGCAATGGAACCAATGTTGACTTCATTCGAATGGGCTTTTGATGAATTATTACGGGGAAATTATCGTAATGCTTTAATTGGGTATGCCATGGCTGCTGAACAAGGGTATGAGACAGGTCAGGCTTCAGCAGCGTACTTATTGTACCAACCATCACCTAAGATTGATATAAGGAAAAACCCAATTGATGAAGATAGATTAAAGATAGCATTGAATTACATCACAAGATCATCAAAGCAGAATAATCTTGATTCGACAGTTACTATGGGTGATATCTATTATAAAGGATTGCTTAATGGTGAACCAGATTACACCAAGGCTGTCGCATGCTATCAAGTTGGTGTGAATCAACATTGTTCACAAGCTAGTTTTAATTTGGGATACATGTATGAGCATGGATTAGGTGTGGATAAAGATTTCCATTTAGCTAAAAGATACTATGATTTTGCATTAGAATACCATCAAAAATCATACTTGCCTGTTAAACTAGCCACGTTGAATTTGAAATTCAAATCGTTCTTCACGAAAAGTATCGATGATGATGAAGCTAAACCAGTAAAGACAACAAGAACATTCAATGATTGGCTAAACGTTTTCAATAAGGCTAGATTAGGGAACACCGATCCAGGTGCAAATGCAAGACAAACTTCATCGTTCAACCAGCCTACGGGTCAACAGCAACAGGGACAAGAACAGCAAGTAGATGAAGAATTGACTGAGATTGATATGGATGATATAATTATCTTAGTTTTCTTCGGGATGGCTTTTTTCTTGTTTTACATTATGCATTATTTAAATCAGAGGAGGGTTCAGAGAAGGAACGAGGATGATAATGGTGAAGTACCACCAGTGAGACGAAATTTCCAGTTTAATTTTGGAGTCGTTGCTATTTAATTGCAAAAAAAAAGTAAAAAGTTGAAACAAAAACTCAAAGGGGTTTGCAAATGGTTTCATTAGTTGATTTTCCTCGTCCTTTTTATCACGTCTATCAAAAGAGAGTTTACTTTTATACTCTATTAACCTATGAATAATGAATTTAATGTCTTGGAGCATGGATGAAACTTGTAAGTGACTAGTCTATATTATTTATCTCCTGTATAGGTCAAGAGAACCCTTTGTGATAAACTGATGTCAAATTTGACCCGAGTCTTGAAAATAATTAGGCGTTAGTGGTTGCTGGCTACTCGCGAGTGCCATTCCATTGATACTGACAGATTGTCGCGAAATCGATCTGATTGGTTACTTTCCCTATAAGCTGTTTAAAGAGTGATGGTCCATCTGTTGAACAAGAGAATCTGCAGACAATGGAACTGTTGCGATCTTCTGGACCAGAATCAGATCCAGATCCCCAGATATTTATCTTGTCTCTTGACAGTAATGCTTAATAAGTGGGGGCCCGAGTCTGTTCCACGATAACGGTGGAACTTGGAAGGGCTTCAACGTCGACTGAAGATAAAGCGAGATAAATGAGTGCGTCCGCCGGCGCTGCAACAGAAAGAGATAAAGAAATGAACCTTTACGATTAAAAAATTTATCATATTTTTCATCTCAGTTTGATTTTCTTTCTCATCTTTCTTTATATAAGAAGAAGACATCCGTTGACAAGTGTTTCTTGAACCTTTTCAAATTTCAGTGTACGGAATTCACATAATTTCTCACCATGTCTGAGGAAGATAAAAAGGTTTCTCCCACTTTCGTCCAGGACGTTACAGAAGACACACAGTCCAACTACGAGTACTCAATAAATGATGATCCAGCTATACCGGGCAAAAGAGCCAAACTTCAGGCATTATGGAACAGGTTCTTGGAATTCGCTTCAATACAAGAGAAAGGGAACCTTACAACGACCCAGATGTTCTTATACAACCACGATTTGAGACCAGTGGAAGAAAACAGAAGACTATGGAGCTGGTATAACTTTGTGTTTTTCTGGATCGCTGATTCATTCAATGTCAATACATGGCAAATCGCAGCTACTGGTGTTCAAGCTGGTATGACTTGGTGGCAGACTTGGCTTTCCGTTTGGTTAGGGTATACGATGACTGGTGTGTTTGTCGTGTTAGCTGCTCGAGTTGGAACGTATTATCACATCTCATTCCCAGTTTCATGTCGTGCCTCTTTCGGGATCTTTGGCTCATTATGGCCTATTATCAATAGAGTCGTTATGGCTTGTATTTGGTATTCTGTTCAAGGTTGGATCGGTGGTCAATGTGTTCAACTAATTTTACTTTCAATCTTTGGTAATAATTTGAATACAAAGATCCCAGATGGTATATCGTCACCTAATGCTACAACTTTCCAATTCTTGGGATTTTTCTTGTTTTGGTTATTCTCATTACCTGCCATCTGGTTCCCACCTCATCAAATCAGACATCTCTTCACAGTGAAAGCCTACATCGTCCCTGTGGCAGGAATAGCGTTCTTGGTATGGACTATAGTGAAAGCACACGGGATTGGCCCAGTGGTGCATCAGAGTGCAACAATACACGGCTCAGTATTAGGCTGGGCTTTCGTGAACTCCACGATGAATTCATTGGCCAATTTTGCAACGTTAATCGTTAATGCTCCAGATTTCTCACGTTTTGCAGATACCAAGAACGCTGCTATCTGGTCTCAGATGATTGCTATCCCTGTTTGTTTCTCGTTGACTGGATTAATTGGTATATTGGTCTCTTCCGCTTCTACTGTGATGTATGGAACTACTTATTGGTCACCATTAGATGTCTTGGGAAGATTCCTTGATAGCTATACATCAGGCAATAGAGCAGGTGTCTTCTTTATAAGTTTTGCATTTGCCTTGGCTCAATTAGGTACAAATATCTCAGCAAACTCATTGTCCTTTGGTACGGATTGTACAGCAATATTACCAAGATTCATCAACATTCGCCGTGGTGGGTTCATCTGTGCTGCGTTAGCGTTATGTATCTGTCCATGGAACTTGATGTCTTCATCAAACAAATTCACAACTTATCTTTCAGCTTATGCCGTGTTTCTTTCATCGATCGCTGGTGTTGTCGCTTCTGATTATTATTTTGTCAGAAGAGGTTACATTGACCTTACTCAAATATATTCACACAAGAGCACTAATATTTACTCATACAACAAATTTGGTATCAATTGGAGAGCGTATGTCGCATACATTTGTGGTATCCTTCCAAACATTGTGGGTTTTGTTGGTGCTACCGGTACACACAAGGTTCCAAAAGGTGCTACTTATGTTTACGATTTGAATTTCTTTGCTGGTTTTATATGTGCTTTTATTGTTTATGCTGGATTAAGTATGGCTTTCCCTGTTAAAGGTAGACCAATGGAGGCGTTTTTTAAAAAGGGTTGGTTTGAAGAGTGGCAGGAAGTTGAGGATTTTAATGATATTCAGCATGGTGCTTTGGTGGAGAGTAGAGATACAAAAGTTGAGTATAGTGATTTTGAGTAGTTTAATGCTTATAATATATATCTATTAGCTATAAGTTATATTTGCATGGGCCGGTTTTTAAAGTGTAAATTTGTTTGTGGTTTATTGCCGTATTAATTGGATATAGATTTGATTTGAAATTTATGAATAAAATCAAAATCTATACAATTTAATTATGAAACGCTTTGATGAGCTTGTATATTCTCTTATCTGAACATATATATATTCAAGGTACTAAACGTTCATTCAAGTGTATTTAATTCCCACTGTACATCTGTCATCGAATAATTATGATGAAGATTGGAATTACAGATACCTTTAGCTAAGACGAAACGAAAATGTGGTTACGAGCGTGTTCACGACATAAATCAATGCGGCTCAAGTTTCAATAATTTCTGATATTGAGAAGCCTCTTTCAAGTACTAAGCTATTTATCGTTTAGCATTCATGATCTAAAGCCATGTGTAGTGTAATAGACTGAGTTGAACAAAGTAACGTAGCCAGCCATTAATTTTTAACATTGTTTCAAGAAATAACAGCTTTATATTATTTAAGCTGGGAAAAAATCACTGCAATGTAGTTGACAAATGATTGACTCTTGAGATTAAAGAGCAGCATGCAGCAATATGTAGGATGTATCTGAACTAATCAATTATATAGCTGTGAGGCTGAAATAAACGTCATGTACAAGCTATAATGAATCATGATCTTTTCTAATTATACAATCACAGGCCAGACATATCGCTAATTCTCGGCCAATATATATATTTGCTTAATTACATGACCTCTGATCAGCTTCTAATCTTCTGATCCCAATATAGAATATTCATATTCAAGTTTAGATTACCGAAAATGTTTATATACGATATTTTTTGGTGAATTGATGACTTTTTGTAGAAGTTGGCCAAAAGCAGCAAAATAAACTGGAACCCCCACGAAATCGGCGTTTCGCCCCACAAAATCGAGCCCCGAATATTTAAAGATCCAAAAATACCGGTTTTTTCAGTATTTCTCAAATATCAAAATAGCAATTCACTTTGAATATTACCACAATAGAAGAGAAGATTTAGAGGTCTTTATAGAGTGATGTTTAGACACCAATTGGCAAAGAGGTTTGTCAGATCTAGGAACTTTGCTGGTATCATTCGTCCATCCTTTTTCCCCAGATCATATGCTACCAAAGCACCTACACCACCAAACCATAATGACAGTCGTACCGTTGCTTTAATAGCCTTCCTAGCTGGTTCGATAGCTGCTACTATTGGATACAAGTTGAGAACAGAACAGACCCAGACAGAGCGAGGTCTCGATCTAACTGGCAGTGTGGCGCCGTTAGCAAAGATGAAAAGTCCTAAATATGCTACTCCAGAAGATATCAAGGAAGCTATCAAGGAGATTAGTGATATCTTACCTTCTGCCAACATATCCAATACCAAAGAAGAACTTGATGCCCATTCTGATACATATTTCAATTCCCACCATCCTTCGCCCGATGAAAGACCAAAATATGTTGTATACCCTGAACTGACCGAACAAGTCTCTCGAATCATGAAAGTCTTGCACAAGTATAAAGTCCCCGTTGTCCCAATTAGCGGTGCGTCATCTTTGGAAGGCCATTTCATCCCAACTAGAGGCGGTGTATCAATGGATATGAGCAAGATGGATAAGATCTTAAAATTGAACCAAGACGACTTGGACATCACCGTCCAAGCTGGTGTGGGCTGGGAAGATTTAGCTGACTATTTAAGTGATTATAAACTTTTTTTTGGACCTGATCCTGGCCCAGGTGCCGATATTGGCGGTATGTGTGCAACTTCATGTTCTGGAACCAACGCATATAGGTATGGAACCATGAAGGAAAATGTATTGAGTGTTACTGTTGTCTTAGCTGATGGGTCCATAGTCAAGACCAAGAAAAGAGCTAGAAAATCAAGTGCCGGTTATAATTTAACTGGTTTATTTATTGGGAGTGAAGGTACTTTGGGTGTTATCACTGAAGCTACTTTGAAATTGAACGTTAAGCCTGTATTGGAGACCGTTGCTGTTATACCATTCAAGCAAATTGACGATGCTGCCAGGTCTGTGAATGAGATTATCAAAAAGGGTATCCAATTGAACGCAATTGAACTTTTGGACGATAAGATGATGAAATGTATCAATGAATCTGGTGAAACCTCTAGAAAATGGACTGAAAAACCTACATTATTCATCAAGATTGGTGGGTTGAATAAGACAATCATAGATGCCTTGGTCAAAGAGGTTCGTGAAATCAGTAAATCACACAATTCCACAGATTTCCAATTCGCAACAGATGACGAAGAGAAAACTGAATTATGGAGTGCAAGGAAAGTAGCATTATGGTCAACTATCAATCAAGGAAGAGTTAATAATCCAAATATTCAAATCTGGACTACTGATGCAGCAGTTCCATTTTCAAACTTACCTAAATTTTTAACTGAGACTAAGGAAGATATAGACGACCATGGACTTCAAAACACTTTGGTATCTCATATTGGTGATGGTAACGCTCACAGTTTCATCTTATATGACCCATTAGAAAGAGAAAAAGCTCAGAAAGTTGTTGATAGAATGGTCCAAAGGGCAATTGATTACGAAGGGACATGTACAGGTGAACACGGTATAGGTTTTGGTAAGAGAGATTTCTTAATTGAGGAGATTGGTGAAGTTCCTGTGGATTTGATGAGAAAGATAAAGATGGGTGTTGATCCTTTGATGTTGATGAATCCAGATAAGGTGTTTAAGATTGATCCTAATGAGAAGCCTGAGTACCATGGTGATTTGAACCAGGAACATTCACATACTTGAGTATGACATTGAATGTATATATTTATCAATAAAATCTCAATATGAGTATCTTTCGTAGCCATCATTTGACAGGATAGAGAGCCAGTTTCCATTCAATGAAACTTCCATATCACTCACTGTTTAAAGTCAAAACGATAATCTCCAAGTACGATAGGTGCGACGTGGATCCAAATTCACTCCTCAACGGATTACGCATCTGATCAAATTTCGCGACATCAAAACAAATCTTCAGCCAAATGAAAACACCAATAAATATTTATGGCAATTTGTAACAATCTCATCCACAATCGATATTTTCTGCAGTATAATAGCTTAGAGAATGTCAGAGGAATTCCCAACAACAACACTCGCTCGATTATTCCAAACAGTGGCATTCCAACACTCAGACACAAGAATATCTAAAAAAACCTTGGAGTTATCAGCTGAATACTTGAAGATGTTCACTACAGAAGCCATACTTCGGGCCAACGAGGAAAGAGTGAATGAAGATAATTACAAAGTGGATGGTATAGATAATTTGAAAGATGATGATGGCGATGGGGCAGAAAATTCAAAATCTAAGAAGGGGCCTGACGCTGACGAGTTGATGAATGATGTGTTGGATACAAGACATTTAGAGAATGTTGCTGGGATTTTGGTATTGGATTTTTGAGATTTAAATATGGGATTGTACAATATGGGTTTATCAAGAAAAGTTACTCTGTGTAGATGCAAAATACAAATGAGAAAGCGCAATCATTAATCATTAATTTGTCAAGGTTTACTCTATAGATATCTCACCAAGTGAGAAAACATTCCAAAACCCAAATGAAACATCTTTACTCTCAACACCAACAAATATAGGAATCTCCAATAATTCACCAGCAACGTCCATATCAACAAGCTGGATATTCAATGGGATAGAACACCAATTTACACCTTCATCATAAGGAGCATTATCTCTTTTCTTGATGTTTCCAATCCTATTCATCAACTCCCCTCTGGATATCTTGGTATTCTGAGTCAAGTATACAGACGGTATGGCTTTAACCAACAACTCAGGCTTGTTCAATTTCTCAGGTTTAGCTCCGATTTTGATTTTGGAGACTGGTAATCTTATCTTATGTTTCCAATCCCCTGGGCACTCTGAGAATGTGTATATGCTTAAATTGATAGGTTGCAGCAATGGGTTCACTATATTGATTAATAAACTTATGGATTTGCCAGATTTCAAAAATGGGAATTTCTCATTGACTAGTGCTGAGACTCTTAGTTGTGGGAGATAATCATTCGCGTTTAGTGATTTGTAGAATTTTATTGATATTGGGTCCTCGTCAGGTTTCACTAGCTTGTTTCTACAAGCTTTGCATTTATATGAATTTTTGGATTGGAGTCTTCTTGGTAATGGCAATACTCCATTTTTGTTCCTAACAAAATTATTGGATTTTAGTTGTTGTTTGAATGGAATTAGTGGGTCAGTTGATTCTAATCTGGAGAATTGGGAAACTTCATCAATTTCTCTTTCCTCGTTGAATTTCACTTTATTGAATGAATTTTGCTGTAAATGATGATCTGAAGTACCAAATTTATTTAAATTTTGGAGTTGTAAGTTGCTGAGTTTAAGTAATAGTTCCTTATTTAGCTTTGGTTTTTTTTCATTCATATAGAAAGTCTCAAGATTTGAGAAAAGCTTTAGTAATTCATTTTGATGATTTAATTTGGATTTAATGATCCTACTCAACGATTTAGGTTTCTCCAATGGATCAGATGTGTACGAGTAAGGACAATATGAACATTTGAATTGGTAAGACTTGTATTTAGTCTCTTCATCAACAATTGAATGGATTATGATATTTGAATTGCACAAAGGACAAACAAAGCAATTCTTGGAACAATACGTCGAGTCCTCCTCAGACGCATTCATACAGTTGGAACAGTACTTGCACTCCACCTGAGGCTCTGTGCATCTGCGGCACTTGATGGACTGGCAGTCTAGGCAGAAATACAAATCTGATAAATTATGGAGCGTATTGGGATCGTTTATGGTTTTGGGAGTTTTGAGGTTGGTGTTTTCGGGACTGTTGGGATCAGAGTCCATCTGTTCGCTGCAGGGACAGAATACTAGTATGTTGGGTGGCATCCTTTGTTTTCAATTGGTTTTGTTGGCTTCATTCAGGGGCAATTTGGCTCAATAAATGATTATTTTGTTCCTTCCATTCTGTTTATTTTCCAGATCGATTAGACTATTTACACAGGTATTTGACCATTATATTATTTACTGGTGAAAATTATCCAATCAAACTATTTACACCGACATTTTGTACAGTGATTATTTACCAGTGATAATTATCCGATGATAAACTCCATGTAAAAATTTCATGTGAAAATTCAACTAAACTGGAAATTTCTTGATCAAATGTCCATTAAAAACGAAATCACAGTTTGTTAAAGAACAAAAATTACTTGAGCTTTATAGCAGATCTCACTATAAATCACAATGAACTTGGTCTTCTGAGTCCTCAATTCAACTGTTTCTACAGGTGAAATTTGAGGCAATTAAGCTTTGTCCCTCGTGCTCCAATAAGAAACATCACAAAATTAACGATTGACGGATATTTGACACGATTGTTCAGTTTCTTATCACTATTTTACTTTCCAATTCCCATTTTCCACCTTGGAAGTTACACAACTATTTAAAGCAGAAACCAAATCTGGGAATGGTTGACAAGAGCAGTATATAGTTCCATGATGATCTTCATACACTTAATTTTGTCATTGGTGATATCTTTTGGCTCAGCACAGCAGATTCTCAAAGCACATACATCTTTCACGCCAACGAAATATGACACAATAACTGGTTATTTCGCTCAGGATTATTCCGTTGTTGATGAAAACACAATAGAGAATTTTGGATTGTTCCCCAATTCCTCATGGTCGCAGCTAACCCATGATATCAACAAGCTCAACCAAGACTCTGATGGCAACGTTGCATACAAGTTGTTCTTCATGGCACGTCATGGTGAAGGAATACACAATGCTGCTAGTAACTACTATGGTTCAGAATTGTGGAAGTGTTACTGGGACTTGCTACCAGGGAACTCAACAATGTCGTGGTTTGATGCCGAATTGACAGATTTGGGTATAAGACAAGCTAAGGGGAAGTCAAGTTTATGGGAAAGTGAAATCAGACGTGGTGCTCCAATCCCACAGAGTTTCTACTCTTCGCCATTGGTGAGAGCTGCTGATACTTTACGGTATACATGGACCAATATAACAATTGATGAACCCCCATTTGCCAGGCCAGTTTTCAAAGAGATGCTTCGAGAGACTTATGGAACGCATTACTCTGATAAACATCATAATAAATCATACATTGCAAACAGGTTCCCCAAGTTTGAGTTTGAGTCAGGTTTCGCTGAACAAGATGAGTTATGGAACTCGGAGTACAGAGAATCGACGGAACACAGAAATTATAGAGCTCATAAGTTTTTAAATGATGTTTTCACCAATGATTCCTCAACATTCATCTCAATTACAGCTCACGGTGGGATCATCCACTCGTTGTTGAAAGTTGTGCATCATAAATCTTTACATTTGACAACGGGCCAGATGGTTCCTGTTATTGTAAGAGGTTCAAATCCGAAGGGGAAAGATGTTTCTTATAATCCAAATTTGACTAAGAAATGGAAAGCTAAAGCTACGTGTTCAGCAGAGTTATCTGCTACAAAAGTTGGGTTTTTAACTGTGACTACTTCCTCATTGCTATCTGATAATTGACGTATATACTGCTAAACAAGAGCTATTTTCACACAAATTTCACTGAATCTTCACTGATTTCGTTCAGATGTATTAAAGCTGTATAAAAATCTGTTTCAATTGAATATATTGTCACTCAAAAATTGCATAAGTAAAATTTACACCTTGAAAGTGCTGCAATCGATCTCAGTAACTTTACGAACGTGCGCGAAAGTGTAAAAAAGTGTTATATAATGTGCACCCTTCAGCCGGGAGAGAACACAAGAATAAACCATTTTGAAAGGTGTTGAACTGCTGCTGATTTACTCAAATATCAAAGACCATGATCCAGTTCCAGAAGGTGCGAAACAATCTCACTTTCAATCACAAAACTGTACCGAGAAAGAGGTTCCTCATATTCATCGTAACATCATCTTTGTTCATCTCCATACTAGTTATCTTCAAAACCAACCCATTCCCAAACTCGCTCTCCAAACCCATGCCATCACATTCTGCCAACAGATATTCCACATTCACACCATCTGAATACAAAGTGGTTACAGGATATTTCCAACAAGACGATCCATCAACAAACTCATCCACATTTGATGCCAAAACGTCCAACTTTGGATTATTATCCAATACTTCCTGGAGCCAACTAACAAGTGATATACAAACACTCAACCAAGGGTCACCAGGAAACAGCAGTTACAAATTATTCTTTTTCGCTCGTCATGGTGAAGGATTCCATAATGTAGCTGAATCATTCTACGGTACACCACTATGGAATTGTTATTGGAGCTTAAAAGATGGGAATGACACTATATCATGGAAGGATGCACTATTGACTGAGAAAGGTGTACTGCAGGCAAATGATATGGGCCAGGCATGGCGAACACAATTGAATAATGGTGCACCGTTGCCGCAAACGTTTTATAGTTCTCCGTTAACTAGAGCTGCTGATACCTTGGCTCGCACATTTGGCAATATCAGTTTACACAACTCTACTCCAGTATTCAAAGAGATGATAAGAGAAGGGTACGGGATCCATACGTGTGACGAAAGACAAAATCACATTTATTTATCATCCAGATACCCAACATTCACATTCGAGTCTGGATTCTCAGATACTGATGCATTATGGATACCAAACTACAGAGAATCCACAGAACACATAAACCACAGAGCACATAAATTCTTGAATGATATCTTCGCTAATGATACATCGACCTATATATCAGTCACTGCACATAGTGGGTTTTTATCAAGTATATTGAGTGTGCTTAATCATATTGAGTTCCCGTTATCTACTGGCCAGATGATACCTGTGCTTGTGAAGGCTACGCGTGAGAATATGGATGTTTATGATCCGACGTTGACAAGTTCTTGGGCCTCAGCTCCAACGTGTTCTATTAGCCCTACTGAGGATGTTCAATCGTTTGTTACCTCTGTGTAAAGATAATTTCTTGCATTACACTAACCAAGTTATTAGATTCAACTACAAATTAGCTAAATAGTCTCATTATACTTTATTCATTATGCCCCCAGAAAAGTTACCAGTCAGGACAAGTAATACATCAACTTTCACAAGTTAAAACTCAACGAGTAACCAATAAACACAAATCTTTTGGAAGAATTTGAATCAATAATAATTAACAATCTCTCATTCAAGTAATCATGTTATATCAGATTCACAATTTCAACACTTCTATCAATAATTATGATATTTTTTGAAATTTACATAAAATCATCATCCTCAAAATCATCATAATTTGTAGTATCAAAGGCATCATCTTTCTTAAACGCACCACCGGCACCACCAACAGCCTTGGCCTTCTTCTTACCTGCACCGCCGGTAGCAGTACCACCAGTTCTTGATAATCTAGCTAATCTCTCTTGCTTTTCCTTTTCTTTAACTAAAAGATTTAAAGTGGAGATAACTTTTCTGACACTTTCAATTGACATTGGTGTTGATAAGTCTCTGATTAAATCAATGGCTAAACCTGATGTATAGTTTAATAAACTATCATTTGCCAAATTTGTTAAAGCTGGACCAAGACTTTTACGTAATTTTTCATATTCTTGTTTGTTTATAGGTTGGAAAAGTGGGAGTGATTCTAATGGGGTGTTTTCATCAAAGGCAGGTTTAGGTGGCGCAACGGGGGCTCTAGCTCTTGGATGTTCATTGACATCAGCAATTCCCAACCCACCAAATAAATCAGCAGCATTATTCAAATCTGAAGATAACTCAGCGGTCTTTAACAATTCTTTTCTAGTTTTTTCATCAACGACATCAATTTCCAACATTTTCTTATCAAGACCCTTTTTCTTAAGTTTAGCGGTTTCTTGCTTTTGTTTCAAAGCTTCCTTTTCAGCTTTTTTCTGAGCTTCAGCTTCTTGCTTTTTTTTCTTTTCTTCATCTTCATCGATATCCCATGAATCTAAAATTGGAGAATCGTCTTCCTCTTCTTCCCAGTTGTTGATAGCAGCTCCGTTGGAGGATGGAACCTCAAACTCTTCATCGTCCCAAGACATTTGTTCTCTTGTTAAACCTTGTTTGGAAATCACGTCTTTTCCGCTTCAACAATTAAAGTAATTTTTTTGTGTTAAAAAAGTCGAATTTTTTGTTACCCGAATTTCGGAAAATATTTTAGATTGAATATGCGAGCCGCTTTACGTGTGGCGTTTCCAAGTTGCTGCTTTTTTCATCTTTTATATAAGAGAAAACACCTATAAAAGAGAAGTAAAAAAGAAGAAAAGATCATTACAAGTAAAATATTTACTTCTATAATCAGTAGTTATATGGGTATCTCTTTATAATCTTATATATACTCCCAAAAAAACGAGCAAATCACTCATCTTCAGAGATATTGGAAAAGTTAATCACAGGTTTATACCTATGATCAACCCATTCCTGTTTGCAATGTTCCAAATCATAAATCTCATCATCATGGTAATTAGACTCATCAGCAAAATTGGATAACAACTCAACTTCAAACTCAACGATATTGAGCAATTTGCTATTTGAGAACGCAATCTCATCTTCCTCTTTTAAATCATGGATGTATTTTTTCAATTGGCATACTCTCCATTTACAATAATTTCTTATAAACCTTGTAGCTTTTATGAAACACTCTTCTATACCTTCAAGATCTATTATATCCAATACTTCAGATCCGTCTGCTGGGGAAACTTGTTTTAGTTTGTGAGTAAGAGTGACAGCAACTTGAGGTAAATCTATAATATACGAACCAATGTTATCTTCATACTCTTTCAACCCACGTATTTGCTCAAGGTCCATATCTTTATCTAATTTGTTATACCATTCAGCATCGTATTTCAAATTTGCAAAAATTAAAGGGAATAAACAATTATCATAATTTAATTTTGGCTTTTTGATATCTGAGAATATAAATTGAATATTTGGTAAAATATGTAACCATTTTAAAATCTTATCACTATTTTCTGGTAATTCACAATGGAATGGTGCATGAACTAGACATTTCTCTTCAACTGATATTTCAAATAACTTCTCTTGTGTTGAATCTTGCGGGATGAATCCATAAGTTGTGAAGAAATTTGAAATCTCTTCCACTGGGGAATATGATATGAAAATTTCAATTTTTTGCTTGATTGTTGTAGATGTTGTGTCATTAACACCAAGTTTTTGTAACGATGGTATAATATTTGGTTCAAAGATTAATAAGATTTCATTTGTGGATCTGTCAATATCAAAATATGCATTTTTGGAATTTATACTATTTGAATGATTTGCAAAATCAAGTAAGGGAACTAATGTAGTGTTCACTATGAAATCATCTTTATCAGGATGAATGGCGGCTGGGATCTCTAATACTCTTGATTTGACTGCTGAGTTTAACTGATGGTATTCACTTAAAGGTAACAATTTCTCAAAAAATGATAAATCATCTAATTCAACTATCTCTGGGATAAGAGTTTTGAACTGTTGTTGGAACTTGGAGGAAACACCTTGGATAAGTGAAGTATATTCAAGCTCATTTTCTTGAAGGATCTTAGCAATGTTAATTTCTATAGTTTTATAATTCTCATATATCTCCAATCCTCTCTCTAAAACCTCTGTTGAATCATTATCCATAGTATTCACTTTTGTATGTAATAAGATATTCAAATAATCAAACGTATCTGCCAATGGACCTCCATTGAAATATTCTTTGAACTTTCCATCAATTTTCTTATCCTTTAAGGTATTTTGAAGATTTTTCAAGAAATCAAAGGCCAAACAGTATGTTTTAAGAATATCTAACTCGGAACCAGGACAATTCAATATTAAAAACTCTTTTATAACCTGACTTATTGATAGTATTATATCCTCATCTTGGAACATCTCTTCATATTTTTTGATCATATCAAGCAAACTCAAAGTTGTCTCTAAACTAAGTGAGCAATTCTTAGGTATTCTTGCCAACTCAATCTTCTCTGTATATGAAATTGAATCTTTACTGAAAAATAAACCAATGCCTCCCAAGGTGCTTTGTGATATTGATAACTCTGGATGAGTCTTGATCCCTTTTGAATTGAACCATTTCTCCAATTCTTGGTTTGAATCAACACCTGGTATACAGCATTTCCTATCAACCAACATTTTCAAATCTATTTATATTTAAACTTTGTATCGATAGTATCATGTAATTTAAAAGGTTTTTTATTTTTTATGGTCTTCTTCTTCGAAGTGGTGGTCACTCGTGTATGAATGATTGTCAAGAAGAACAAAGAAAGATTGACACTGGTCTATATTTGACGTGAATATATTCAATTGAAACTTTTGAAATATCTGTGATCTATTTTGATTTAATAAATTTTTCGTTTGATTTTATAATTTTTTATGCACCAAATCGGTGATAATCTATTCAACCGAACGACTTATAGGCGAGAAGAACTGCCAGACTGATTGCCAATTTGCCAGTGGAAGAACAGCTGCCAACTGGGAAGAAGAGTGGGTGCTGTTTGGTGCTTTAAATAATATAAAAAAATTACAGAATTTTCCAGTTAAAGAGCTACTTGATCTCTAGCTGGAAAGCTGAAATTTCAGCGTTGCAGAACTAAACAGACTACGACCGCTCATCCTCTGATTCCTGAACTCTTTGATCTTAAGACTTAGTTTCAACGAATTGAACAAACTGTCCATTCTAGCTAGCAGTTACAATTTACAACTGAAAGGTTGAACCTCCATAACAATTGTGCAACAGCTCTTGTGATTTGTCCATAGTTAAAAAATTGTCACTATGAAAATCTTAGTCATCAAAGAGAGCCTCGATTGCATGAGCCACACTCAGGCACTATTCCGTCATGACCTGGTGGCGTGTGGCGTGTGATTATAAATCGACGTTTTTGTATTTAAAGACAAATTGAAAGACGTAAAAAAACCACTGAAAACATCATCAAATATCTTTAGTTCAATCAATTCAACTAAATATACAAAATGGTTTCTGTTCTCGTTTCTCCTGCTGATTTCAAATCAGCCATTCAATACGAAGGTTTAGTCGTTGTTGATTTCTTTGCTGTTTGGTGTGGTCCTTGTAAAATGATTGCTCCATTATTGGAAAAATTTTCTAAAGAAAATCCAACCGTTAATTTCTACAAAGTTGATGTTGATGCTTCTCCAGAAATTTCTCAAGAATATGAAATCTCTTCAATGCCAACATTGTTATTCTTCAAGAATGGTGTCCAAGTTTCCAAAGTTATTGGTGCTAATCCAGCTGCTATCAAACAAGCCATCACTTCAAACTTATAGTTTTCTTTAATCCTTATAATCAACTAATTGACTAATCGTTTTACTTCACACTTGTAGGAGTGCACCTTAACTGACTAGTCAGTCTAGTCAGTTGTACATGTAACTCTTCTTCTAGCTGTTTTTTTGACTCTTGATTGGTTTAATTAACTAAACTGTGTAAATTGCGATGTCGTGTCAGTGATCACCAAAAGTTAAAACAAATAACGAAACGTCGAAACCTCAGGTGGAACTGAAGATAAGAATAACTATATATCTGATTCACATCTAAAGAAAAGTCTTTAAAACAGTACCGTTTTACACTAAAAATATTCACAAATCATGTCTAGACTCGCACATAGAACATTCATTTCCTCATTATATTTAAATGTACAAAATTTCCCTAATTTAGCCTGCATGCGACTATCATAACTATCCATATCCAAAACCGCGTATAAACGTAATTATTCGGCTTACGGTTATCACTTCGAAGTAGAGTTTCGATTCGACTTTCGAGCATCGAGCAGCTCGAAAATGGGAAATTTTGAATCGAGCACTGTATATATATACTCAATTAAAATTATATTGAGGTTGCAACTTGAAATTATAACTACATATGAGTACAAATGATTCCAAATAAATATTGAAGGATATAATTAATATATATATATATATAATTCAATCAGTCCGCTAATTAGAACATATGCAGCTAACTAGTTAATACAGTATTATTAATAAAATAGAAAACTTTGTAGTTGAACAAATTAAATTCAATTAGCTGATTCTAAATTTTTCGACCATAGAATACCTGAAAGATCGACGTTTAATGGCGATTCTCAATCTATTTTGTCAAAGATCAAGTAATACTTCAATTCTATGTCTATTTATTGATATTTGGGTAACTAATATAATGGCAAAGTGTCAAAGATTATATGATATATCTGATAAACTTTATAGTGGTTGCAAATATCAAGTGAGTTAGATATGCACGTGACAAATATCAATCGAGCTTCAAAATGCTCGATAATTGCTCGCTCGATTGCCCGTCGAGCACGTTTTCGAGCATCGGAACTCTACTTCGAAGTCAGAACTAACACCAAATTACTACAGTCAAAGACTTAATTAAGGGCCAAGGGCCAAAGCCATAACTTATAGGGCCATAACCTCGGAAGACGGAAGGTCTTAAGGGCAAAGGCCCAATTGGTTCAGGATTCTGCAGATTTTGATACATCTAATTTACGAGCTTTCAACATGACTGTTTCAACTACTAATGATAGGTGGTAGTTGTAACAACAAAATAATGTTAATTTTCAACGGTAAATGTCGTAATATAAGTACAAATACAGATACTAAATTAGTAATGATATTAAAACATAACAATATCAAACTAAGGTATCATTGATAAAAACCCATCATGAGTCCAAACCCCATATTTCATTAACAAACAATAAAAAAATCCTCTCATAATCATTAATTCAACTTGATAAAAGAAAGCTGGTACTTAATAATTAAAGTAATAGTATACAAAATTTTAACTTTTAACATTATTTTCTCTCTTTCTTTTATCTCTCTTTTTTCCCCATTCTCTTTTCTCTATTACTTTTTCTTTTTTCCTTTTTATTTCTTTATTTCTTTCTTCTCATTATTCTCTACTCCCACCACTCTAAATTGAACCACTTAAACTGTATAAACCGATTCACTATCGTTATCATTAATCAATAAATTTTCAATAAACGTTGAAGTATCACTCAATTTACTTGACCTAACGAAATTCTTGATAATCTCTAAATCGGAATAATTATTCCAATCTATTCTCTTATTCACTTTTGATCTTAAAAAAACCAAGATTGAATCATAAATCAATAAATATTGTCTCAAATTTTGAACCATTGATATTCTTTGTTTCCTGAAAAAATCAACAGCACTATAAATTGGATCATAATCACTGGAACAATCAACTCCTAAACTATTACGCGTCAATATATCAATAACTGAATCAATTGCACAAAAAGTACCTGTTCTACCACAACCTGCGGAACAATGAACAATAACTGGGTTCTGTTCCCATTCTGGTTTCAATGACATTAAATGTTTCTTCAAGAAAACTAATGATAATAAATCATTTGGTTTAACGAATGATCCTAAATCTGGCCATGATGGCACATGTAATTGTAAAACTTCATGTTTAAATTCATCTTCAATGAAAATTTTAATCCTTCTAATAATAAAATCTGAATTATAATTAAATTTCTTGAAATTATCATTTAAATTTGTAACTGCAATATTTTCATCTGTTTCAACACAATCAATACTTATCTTTAAATTATTAGAATAATATGTTCCTGATTTCCAATATGGTGCACATTTTTGTGCTCCTCCTTCATATTCAGCAGTTAATGATAACACAATAGGACATTTGTGTTCCACGGCAATTCTCCAGAAATCCCCAACTGTACTTGGTAGTGGACCTTGTGTGGCAATGTATTTATTCATTGTTTCTGGATAATTTATATATGATGCATTAATATAATCACAATCTGAACTATTTGATGAATTCACTGGATTCAATTTGACTCGAGAGTGTTCATATAAAAACATATCTGGATATCTATTCTTGGACCCTAATTCAACACCACTGATAGATGGAACGTCAGGTATCCCCAATTCTTCACATTGACTGATGTTGAAAGCTCTTTGGGAACATAATGCAGAATCTAATCTATTCTTTTCTTTTAATTCTAACTCATTAAATTTTTCATTTAAATTATTTAAACAATTTTTCAAAATACTTAAAAACCAATTTGGTAATTTCTCTTTTTCAAAATTATTCAATTCATTTAAATTTGTGTTTAATGATATTGATGAATCAGCAGTACTTGTGAAAATCTCTTCATGGTGTCTTATCTTAAATATTGACTTTGGTTCAGGTAGTATGAATTTGGATAACACTGGTGAACTTGAATGATTTGAGTTATCTCTAGTATGATTTGCATGGAAACTTAATTTCATTTTGTCATTTGGGAACTCTGACATTGGTGAATTTTTTGTAGATTGATTGATACCAGATTCAGTTAACTCATTATATCCATCATTGAATCTATTGAAGCCTCCCTGTAATATAAATATAGGAGAATTCCAATCTGAATTAGCAATGAATTTCTTAGCCATACAGGAAAGTGACATTGAATTGATGTTGCCATCACTACTTGAATTATCATAAAGTAAGATACTCGGTAATCCATTCATACCACAAGGAATACCATTATTTAGATTATCTTTGAATAAAACATCACTTTCATGATAATTTTCAGTCCTCGTGTGGAAGTTCTCAAAAATCAATTTCTCATTATGTGACAAAGAATTAATACACTGATCCAATTTATAGTTAGGTCTTTTTAGCAAAGTTGTTGGAATAGCAAAATTCAATGAGTTTTTAATATGTGATTTGATATAATCTGTAAATGGTCTAACATCCACAATCAAAAAATTAGGCAAATTGTCAATATCTAAAGTTGTGGTATTTATATAACGAGCAGCATCCTCACAACTTAACATAGTAACATTGGGAGGTAAATCAATTTCATTTTTCTTAATCTTGGATTTATCAAATGTATAATATCCACTTATAGTTGTATGTTTTAATAATGCAGGTGGTTTGAAATTGACGTATTGGTTATTAACAGACTGTGATGATGATGAAGGCAAAGTCTCTGAATCACTATTATGGTTCTTGATTGAATTTTCAATGTTTTTAGATTTTTCTATTTTATTTATATTAAATGAATTTTCAATTGCTGAGATTGGTGTTAATAATTTGTGATTTGCATTTGGTAATGAATTTTGTAAATCCAATCTAAGATTTTTAAAATTTGACTTTGAAATTGAACTTGATTCATTTTTAGAGTCTAAATTGAATGTATTCTTTTGGTAATGATTGTTATTCTGGTCAAAGTTCGATTCAACAGAATTTATAGAATTTATAGAATTTATTTTGGAATGGAAAATTATTGAATCAATAGCTTCGTTTTGATGATTCATATAGGAAATACTTTGCTGATTTATTTTCTTTGAGAAATAATCATTGGATTCATTATTCAAAATAGTTCCGTTCGAATTTAAAATTGTCCCATTTGGTGTATTGTTTGAAGATGAAGGAAATGTAAAATAATTGGCAGTCATTGGAGGTGGTGTTGTGATATGAGCAGTCATTGACATGCTTATTTTGTTCTTTGTCTAAAATTTAAACTTGTTCAAATATAAATATGATATAAAAATTTCAACTCAAATGTAGAACGAAATAATTATAACTATAATAAAAGCCACTTTTGAACGCTCTGACTATAAATAGTTTGATATTTAAGCCCTTCTGAAGTAATCAAGGGATTTCTTTTTGATTGATGATGATTGTTGAATGAATGGAATCAATCTTATATATATAATTTGATATAATTCGATTTTGATTTGTTGTAAATGAGTTAACAAAAAAATTAGCCGCTGTTACACAAGATGCTAGAAAAGTATCCAAATTTTGAATAAAAAGATATCAAAAAAGCGGCAACTTATAAAGCAAAATGATAGGAACCACCTGTGGAAGATTGGAGACTATTTGAATAAAGCTCTTGTATTTTTAGATTAGACGCCTTCGTTTCTTAAAAAATTATATAAAAAAGAAAATAAACTTGCAACAAATTTGCTTTTAACTTCTAGTAAAATGGAAAGTACACGAATTTTAAATGCTAAATAAATTTGCTTTACAGAGAAAAACTCATAGAAATTAAATAGAAATTAATTCAATTAGGGTAAAAATGAAAATTAAAATGAAGGAAAAAATAGTTGGTAATCGTCATCGATGCATGGGGATGCACAGCTAGGCGAGCTACGGCGTGCATCTGTCTAGCCCCTTTGGGCTTACAATGCGATTCTATGTCTCTGTTCAACTTTGTTGAACTTTATGGCGTAATCATTCGCCGGACGTCTCTTTTTGTTGTATTTGCTTAAATTGTGTCAATGTCTCTCAAATTTCAACCATTTATATAAATTGTAAAATTTATTCAAGTTTGTAAATTTAAAAAGACTCTGACTCTGGATAACTTTTTGCTGGTGGAACAATTAACTTTGGGTCTAATTTGAGGTTCGAGACTCGAGGGGGTGGGCGTGCATCTGCCAGGGACAGGGTGTGCACTTTAAACAGTGGAACTGCAATTTAAATTTTTATAGTGTAACTTCAATCAGCTTGTACGTTGTTGCTCGAGTTGACAGTGGAGTGGAAACGTCACACATCCATGGATTAATTCCTAGAAAATGATACATCGAATCCTGTAATCAATTGAAATATGGCCGTATTCTACGAAATTCTTTTATGGACTTCTATCCGATTTTCATTGAATACGCTCACGAATCACCAGTGCCACTAAATACAATTTATAGTGCACATCTGATACAATTCAGTCATTTTAGTCACGAATTTTCAAATCAAGAGTCACAAGTTGCAACTCACGAGTCTCGACGATTCTCGAATACAATTAAAAGATCTAGATCTCGGTAATTTATGACGTGATGCAGAAGAACGATTTCACTTACTTGAAGTAGTGCGGCTTTTACAGTGCTTCTAATCTTGGATTATCTAATGTCCCAACAGAGTATTACGTAACCGATAAGCCAAATATCAAATATTGAGCGTGGTCTGGTTTCAGTCTCAAATTTGAAACCAAAGAAATCTCAGTTGTCTGAGTCTGCCATTCCACTTGGAGTCTTAATTATCGCTATTACTGATAGGTAGTATCGATTGAAAATGAATCGTTAAGTTTCAACATAGACCGTAGACGTCTACCTCGGCAGAAAAATGCTACATCCGGCAGCGCTTTCTCAAACATAGTGCAACTCCCGAGCTCCCAACTTCCAAGAGAATTACTGAAAGAGATAAATTGAGATATATTCGCATAGTCATTTAGTTTAATTATCTCGAGAACATATTCAAAATTCAAATGTCAACTGGTAATCATAGTTTTCAGGCTACAGCTGTCTATATTGAATATTTTAAAAGAGCCCGTGGACCAGCTTGAGCCTTGGACCGCTTTTATGCTATTAATAATATTTTGCACAAACTCGCGAGTCGCGACATATTCCATCAAATAATATTGTCCATTCTATAATTAGCAGGGTCTAGTCACTAGTTAGTGGTAACTACTAGTATTAAGTTTTTAACTACTAACCTAAATAGTGACTTATATAAATTCATCATGATCATAGATTCATGATCGTTGGAGAGATTTATCTCTAATATCAGCTAGCTTGTATAAATGATGATGTGGGATGATTTTTATATATAGTACGTCTGGTCACGACTCACCATGGTCAGGACTCAGAATATTATAAGGTCACGTCGTCGATATCACGTTTAATTAGATATATATTCAAATTTGATATATAAATTTACTAATTTGAGCAGACGTGAGCTGAGCGAAGGTCCGATCAATAACTATAATATATCAATATAATTTGTATATATATTAGCTACAAGTACTGCTACAGTCAAGACGTAGTCTAGATAATTACAATTTACAGCTAAAAAAACTAAATTTATATAAAGCTAACTAGTTGGCCCTGGCTCAGGTCAATTATAGAACTTTCCGCGACGAATAGCAGCTTTATAAGCCTATAACAATTAGCTACAATGTTCCAGCTATATATATAATATAACGACTCCAGATATTGGTATATTCAATAATATCATGATCGCTTTCACGTGTAATTATAATCCGCCCAGCTTGTCATATTATATTTTAGACACGTAATATCGTTCGTGTGACTATAATTCCCATTCAGCTGCCGCGAGTTGCAATAATCAATTTGCAAACATGTCATTGTAACATTATATATAGGTGCTCACTGCTCACTCCATGCATGCGCTCAACAAAATAGGATCATGTCATGAAGAGCTTCGGTGAATACCTATATATATTCATGTTGGTCAAATGTATGATCAAGTGAGATTTCATTTAATATATATGTTGCCCGTTTTGATACTGGTGATAATGATCATAATTACATATATTTTATATTACAAGTAAACATAGTTAAAATAGTCATCAACCATTCAAGTGAATCCTTCAGTCGGAGGGATAAAATCACCACTTGGCCATTTCAATATACCAGCACGAGTGAAGTCGGAATATTTGGTGCCACCAACAACACTTTTGGCTACTCTCACGTACAAGGAGATATTCCCATCATCATCAGGGTTCCCTCTTAACGACTCTGTAACTAATTCTGAAAATTTATTGTTTTCCTCCATTAGTTGTGTGAAATTGACAAATTTTTGTGGTCCTTTATATCTCTCTATGTCATTAATCAACAATGAAAACCCTTTTAATTTTTGATCTTCAATTGTAACTTTTTCATAATTTTCCCAGCTTAGGATCTTTGTATCATTATCAAATCCAATGAAAGTTGGTGGGAGTAATTTCCCTGATGGATCAGCCCTTCTCAAGGTAGTAGCGGTCTCAGCTATTGATGCTAACCCCCATCTAGCAGCACCCGATAAAAACAATCCTAATAATATTCCTTGGAAAAGCATAGCTGAAAACCCTCTTGTCGCACAACCAGGAATCAATAACATGGCCAATATATAATGATGGACTCTCAAAGTCAACCCTGAGAGATTACCCAAAATAACCAAACTCAAGATGAGAGATACATAAATGCAAAGATATTTCTTGAATCTTCCAGATTGCCATATCTTGTAAGTTTGAACCACAGCACATGCAGCGATAGTAATGATTATGGATCCAACAGCCGTCAATGCGCCAGGTTGAGTTTTCAAATCGTGTAATGTTAACCTGTCAACGGGCAATCTATCAAATGTCATATTATTCAACACACCTAGCCAAAATAAGGGGAACCATAATACAAGCTTTGATAATGGTGACGGTTTCATATTAGTTAATGGATCAGGATCTTGTAATGTCCGACGTACTGAACAGTGCCATAACACATATAGTATGAAACAAGATGGGAGGAATCTTTCCAAACCTATTGAAATCAATCTTGATAATGTCTCTGGGTCCTTTGCGTCCACTATCTTTGGTGGGTCTGTTGCTAGAATGATTGTCCAGAATCCTACGATTGATATAGTCCAGTATGCCACACATCCACTAGCAAAGAAAATTATAGGGATACCAAGCAAGATATTAAACACCAACACAAAGAATCTAGGATCGTAACAGTTTGACACAGGGCCAGGTAAAGAATTGAATATAAATGACGATGGGAAGAACGAGTTGAACGATAAAGAGTTCTCAACTCCATAGTGTCCTTTCGTGGATGGGAAACTAAGCTGTGATCCAACATAAGATACTTTGGAACATCCACCGAAAAAGGGTGATATCACGCCCGCGTGAATGGCTGCTCCACATATATACGAATCTGCTCTGTATGGTTTTGATAATTTGTTGGAATCCTCTTTACGCTCTGTCTTGGTCGTATCACCACCACCGACAAAGTACCCTCTGTATTTGATAAGCTGATCACCTAGTGGGATATATGAAAAAGTCCAACTCCCACGATCACATAGTGCCGGACAACGGAATATTGCTTCATTAGTTTCAAAATTTGGACATAATTCTCCATTCAATCCACATTTAGCGTTATTACCCTTCCAAAAATAAGGCTCATTTCCACAGGATAATGGAATAACTTCCAAGCTTCCATCAATACCATTAGGTGGAGTGGTTAAATATGGAAATATGATCTGATGCGCCAAAAGTGCCCAACACGACAAATATACCAACAAGATACCTATCCTTATCGGTTTCGAGACGTTTTGTTTGAATCTATGTGGCAATTCTTCCACAGGCTCAAGAAAACTGAGCCTTGTAGGTGGATTATCAACAGGTTCCACAGGTCCATTCCAAACCAAATAGAAAAATCTTGCAAATTTCCCCTTTACTGAATTATCATTCCAGAAAAAAAAATCAGAATCAACTTGTTGTTGTATGAAACTTGATGATGACGATAACGTTTGTTCCTGTTGTCGTTCGTTGTTGGGACGCTCAACTAATTCATCTTGAGATAAGTTTGTTTTGGTACTTATTATATCTTGTAACGGTATATCTTCACTCAGGGAAGATTCATTAAGTCCCAGATGTGTATGCGAACCTGTGCTGGCTGAATGAATAGAGTTCTGATCGCCTTGCATTAATGGAATTCGGGCATAGTTGGCCTCAATGTCATTAGCCATTTTATGTATTTTGATAATGACTTAAAAACAGTGAAAAACTTGATATTATATTTGATTTATTTCTATCAGAAGATCTTATTAATGCAGGGTAGCTTAACAGTTTCTTTTCAGCTTGAAGATAGTGTGAATTGAAGCCAAATGGAATACACAGTTGAGTCTAGCCCAGTTAAAGATGGTTCATCCAAGTGGTTCAGAAGGGATAATGATATAATCTCTGATGGTTTATCAGGTATTAATTTGGTATATTATTTCTGCAGAACATTTAAAAATGTTTCCTTTTTCTCCGGATTGAAGAAGATGTCCGGACCGCAATACAGATTCGGAATGGCCGAGATACCGAGAATATCGGACATTCTCGGAGATTGAAATCTCAACATCGATTTTCTTTATATTATATAAACTGGAAAATAGTGAATACAATTCAAAGAAACTACAATTATTCGATATCAAAACTAAATTAATAAACCCTAAACAATAAAACAACCAAGAACCAATGTACAAAAATATTATAATTACTTAACCTGAACACATCTCACAGGCTTCTGGGTTGTTAATAGCACAAGCAATAACTTTTGAACTGAAAATGTCAGACTCTAAATCATTAGATGGCTCAGTAACATCAGTTGTAGCAGTTTCTTCATTAGTTTCAGCAGCAATGCTTAATGAAGCAACACTGTTAGCAAGACTTGAAGCTGTAGTTTCTTCAGATAATGATGGTGTGGATTCTTTTGATGAGATACTGGTAGCAGTATTAACTTTACGTGAAACATATGATCTCTGTTTCAATTTATCTAATGTTGCAATAGTCTTACCAGCTTGGTCTGCAGAGTCTTGATCAACAGTGAATTGAATAGCAGCGGCAGCACCTTGGGTACGTAAATAATACATACCAGTCTTTAAACCTTTCTTCCATCCGTAGAAATGCATACTGGTCAACTTACCCATTGTAGGTTCTCTAATATGAATATTTAATGATTGTGATTGATCAATAAAGGCAGCTCTGTCAGCAGCCATATCGATAATAGTCTTTTGTGACAATTCCCAAACTGTCTTATATAAAGCTTTCAACTCAACAGGGATATTAGCTAAGTTCTGAATAGAACCATTATCAGCAATGATATGATTCTTCATTGAATCATTCCATAATCCTAAATCAACTAAATCACGTAACAAGTATGGGTTAACAATTTGGAATTCACCAGCTAAAACTCTTCTAGAGTAAATGTTTGAAGTGAATGGTTCAAAACATTCATTATAACCTAAGATTTGAGAAGTTGATGCAGTTGGCATAGGGGCAACTAATAATGAATTTCTAAGACCATGTTTGGCAATATTTTGTTTTAAAGTATCCCAATCCCATAATTCAGTTGGTTTTCTATCCCACAAGTCAAATTGTAACAAACCTTTTGAAGCAGGAGATCCTTGGAAAGTTTCATATGCACCGTCTTTTTCAGCTAATTCAACAGATGTTTCAAGAGCAGCATGATAAATAGTTTCAAAAATTTGAATGTTTAATTCTTTAGCTTCTTGGGAATCAAATGGGATTCTCAATAACATGAATGAATCAGCTAAACCTTGGACACCTAATGCAATAGGTCTATTTTTCATATTTGATCTCTTAGCTTCTGGAACTGGGTAGTAGTTACGATCAATTATCTTGTTTAAATTCTTGGTTAAGACTTTAGCAATATCATGCAATTTTTCAAAATTGTACCATGATGTATGTTCATCTTTTTCAATAAATGCAGGCAAGGCAATTGAAGCCAAGTTACAAACCGCAACTTCATCTGGTGATGAGTACTCAACAATCTCAGTACATAAATTGGAAGATTTAATCATACCCAAGTTCTTTTGATTGGATTTCCTATTACAAGCATCTTTATAAAGCATGAATGGAGTACCAGTTTCAGTTTGAGCTTCTAAGATAGCATACCATAATTTTTGAGCCTTGACAGTTTGTCTACCACGATCTTCACGTTCATATTTTTCATATAATTCTTCAAATTCATCACCATAAACTTCAGCTAAACCTGGAGCTTCATTAGGTGAGAATAAAGTCCATTCAGCGTTCTGTTCAACTCTTTTCATGAATAAATCTGGAATCCATAAAGCTGGGAATAAATCTCTAGCTCTAATTTCTTCTTTACCGTGATTTTTTCTTATATCGATGAAATCAAATATATCTGCGTGCCATGGTTCTAAATATAAGGCAAACGCACCTGGTCTCTTATTACCACCTTGATCAACGTAACGAGCAGTATTATTGAAAACACGAATCATTGGGATGATACCATTGGAAGTACCGTTAGTACCAGCAATATAGGACCCAGTTGAACGAATATTATGAATATGTAAACCGATACCACCAGCAGTTTTGGAAATTTGAGCACATGTCTTTAAAGTGTCATAAATACCATCAATAGAATCGTCTTTCATAGCAACAAGGAAACATGAAGACATTTGAGGACTTGGAGTACCCGCATTGAATAAAGTTGGAGACGCGTGAGTGAAATATCTTAATGACATGAAATTATAAGTTTCCAAAACACTTTCTATATCACGACCATGGATACCAATAGCGACTCTCATGATTAAATGTTGTGGTCTTTCAGCAACTTTACCATTAATTCTTAATAAGTAAGATCTTTCTAAAGTCTTGAAACCAAAATAGTTGAAACTGAAATCACGATCAAATACAATAGAAGAGTTTAACTGATCAGCGTTTTCCTGAACGATATCATAAACTTCTTGTGAAATCATAGGTGAATGCTTCCCATTTCTTGGATTAATGTAATCAAATAATTCTCTAACAACTTGTGAAAATTGCTTAGTTGTTTGTTTATGTAAATTTGATATAGCGATTCTAGCAGCTAAAGTAGCATAATCTGGATGAATAGTGGTCATGTAGGCAGCGGTTTCAGCAGCCAAATTATCTAATTCGATAGTGGTGACACCATGGTAAACACCAGATATGACTCTTTGAGTAATAGCAGCAGCATCAACATGGGCAGGATCTAAACCATAACATAAACGTGAAACACGAGCAGTGATCTTATCAAAACGTACTGGTTCTTGACGTCCGTCTCTCTTATAAACGTACATTTGTTATTATGATTCCTTTTTTGGTATATGATGAGAATATTTCTTCTTCTTCTTTTCACTGGTAAAAATATTAAAAGTGGTTGGAAAGAGCGAAACAGTTTTGATTTATATACTAAAACGCGCTGTTGTCAGATTTCGTGTTTATCGAGAATTTTTTCTCGTTACGCGTATTTTCAATCACGTCCCGACCGGATTGGGAATCAAACCCTGTTGTAACCATATTGCACGTGATGCTTGATTCGCCTAACAAAGGTTTCCATAATAGTAACCTCCTGGTAACTGGAAGTATTTGAAACGCGTTTGTTTACATTTCGTGTGTTTTATCGGTATCAAATGAAAGTTTACGCGTACGGAGAGTGTCTGAATAGTGGGAAACCTGTCTTATTTGTGTTGACAATTGATCAATTTCATACCGATTTCGATTCTGACAAATCAAAAGATGAAGCAAACCTGAAGATTGTGGGATTAAATTGAAAGATGTAATTACAAGTTGGAGTTTGCGATATTCGTGAGTGTGGAAGAAATTACAATAGCTGTTGAAGACATATTCATTACAATTTACTTGGCTCTAGCCTCTAGCTGTTCTAATTCGAAGCTCTACCATATTAAAATTTGAAACTTGTTTGTTTTAGCGATACGGAAGTGGAACGGCTGTATCCTGTAGCCTGTTACAACTAACTAGTAACAGGATTCTTCAATTCTTCTCCGTTTCTCGCTGATATCAAACACATTTCGTGTAGTCAGACAACTGTTAAATAAGACATAATATTAGCATAAGATAAGTCATAAATCATAAAATAAAACGCTGAACAACATCACATATCCTTCTTCTCATTAATAAGATCAAATTCATTATCAATAGCACCCAACAACAACTTCAAAGTCCACATACTCTGTTCCAATTCACCACCTTGAGCTCTAACTTTAGCCTTCTCAATAGGGTACGAGCTTGTAACATCAACTATATCCCCGAAAACGCTATGATCATCTAATCTTTCCAAGAAGGAAGCTGCTGCTAAATCATTACCAATTTGTGCAAATTGGAAAAAAATCCCACTTGGTCTATTGTATTTACGGAAATGTGATTGAGTTTCTTTGATTAGATTCTCGGTGGAGATATTCTTATCAGTTGGTGATCCATCAGTGATACATATAATTAAAGTCGGTTTAAACTTGCTTGGTGAATTCTTGACTGTGTTTTTCAACGGAGTGATGATTTTCTTATCCATAACTGAAGCCAATGGCGTCTCTCCATAGTATAATGTATCTTCGATAATTTCTGCCACTTCATCTTTGGATTTAACACCAACAAAATCATCTTCAGTGTCTCCATTCATGAATATAAGCGATAATCCTTTCCCATCAGTGTCAAATGGTAAATAACAATCAACTATAGTGGAAACGATTTGTTCCAACTCATCAATTCTGTCGCCTTCATTCATAGACGCTGAGTTATCCAAAAATAAAATCACATCAAATAAACTTAACTGAACAAGCAATTTTGCAGAACGCGGTTTTATATTGTATTGTTTAGCTAGTTTATCTAATTTATTCACATTTATGGATTTCACAACTTTCATTATATCTGATTCTGTCTTGTAGAACGATTGCAATTGTTTCTGGATGATTGTATTTTTCAATATTTGGTAGTACTGTTTTTCAATTTTCGTTAGTTCGTTGTTGGATGAAATGGTAGATGATCTGGATGGTTTTTCATTGTTGTTATATGGTGGTGGAGGGAAGGATGGCGCTGACATGTTGTCTGAGGTTGGCTGATTGATTAATTGATTGATTAAATTGAAACTTGTGAATATCGAAAAAGGACTGAATAACTACTTATTTAGCTGGTTTACTAGTTATTAATTATGGACTTGTCACTTGCGAATATTTGATATCACTTGGCGTCTGAACAGAAGCGGCAACTTTTATATAAATTTTGATAATTTCATTTCTTGATCAATTAGAACCGAATCATTGACACAACGTTCATCGACCGACAAAGATATCTGCGTTCCTCCACGTGGAAATGGAACTTGACACAGTGAGTTGAACGTATTTTATATTGACGCTTTGGAGTTGAATAGAGAAATTACGGGCCATCTTTCCAGATACAGATTTAGCTGAGTTTCCTCTAGTTTTGGTGGCTCTTTCAGCACTAATTGACGTTGGATCCATCAATAGTCGACCATAGTTAATATATGGTCGATATACAAAGACGAGGCGCAAAACAGGCGAAGCTCAATAAAATATACTTTGAACTTCATTCAAAGAGTTCAATCTCTTATCGCCAATTGGTCATGAATTGGTGGATCTGATATTGAGAGAAAGGACCAGTGAAATGATGATGTAAACGTCGACTAAAACTGTTCTTAATTACTTTATCAGGTAATCTTTATCAATGAGATTTTACCGAACATCCTCGATCGTATTGGACCCTGGGCCAATCTCTTCACGAATTACTATAGATATTCATGTAGCAGTTTCAACTTTCCACACATCACATCGTTCGATGATCTTCATCTCGAAGATAACTGGAAGGCCCTTAAATTAATACTTATCAATGGTTCCGGCCAGTTCAAAGCTCATGATGAAAATTGAAATATCAATCTCGTTCCATCTGAATGAGCTCAATTTCTACTCATTCATCACTAATCACATAGCCTTAATCACAGGATCAAAAGTAGTTATTGTTTCTCTCATTGAAATGATTGCAATAGATAAACCAACGAGATGAAAAGTGATAAAAATCTGTATAGGTTTGAGATAACGACTCATGATTATAAATGATTATAAATATGGGAAAGCTGCCAAATTACTAAATCAATCGAACGTCCGATCGACCTGGTTAGTTTTGTTGGAATCAAGATAATATATATATAATATATATTTTAATGGGAAACTGAAAAATTTCCTTCTTATTTATATATTCTACAATTTTTTTTTTATACAGCTTATAAATTAATAATATATTGATCGATCGCATAATTGATTAATTAATGGCAGTCAACGTCCTTATACGCAAGTCTCGAGATTATATATACTCTTTAAAAAATAAACAGCGAACTGGAGCGAATACGCCGTACGTAACTAGTTCGTAATCTGTACAATTTATTGGTACAACTAAGCTGCAAGAAATATTAGCTGTTGCAACTTTGCAAGGTATCACATGACTTCTCTAATTTGCTATAACAATATCAATCATTAGTACATCTTGTATATCGGTATAGTTGTACTAATGATTGATATTGTTATAGCAAATATTCAAGTTTTATAATACATATACAGCTTAATACATTCATAGCTACAGAGTAACTCATCAATTGATTATGTACTTGGATAATCTCTCAATTAAGAAGTAGTAATATCAACTTCATCCATCTTATCAAACTCACTATCAATAGCACCCAACAATAATTTAATAATCCACATTTGATAACTCAACTCTAAACCCTTTTTAGCCTTTATTTCCTTACCTTCTTCTATAAATGTCCCCACGGTATCAATCAAATCACCATAAACTGGATGATTGTCAAGATACTCTAAAAACTTTTGAGCTTCTTCATCGTCCCCAACTTGTGAGATTTGGAATACTGCAGAGTATGGACTGTATCCATCTTTGGATAATTGATTTTTGGTCTTGTTGATTAATTTACCTAAATCGTCAGTTGGTTCAGTTGGTGTTCCGTCAGTTATCATAATGACCAAAACTGGCTTAACAACTTTCTTGATTGGTTCAACACTTGTCGATTTCTTTCCAAATAGTTTTTTTAAACCTGACTTCTTCTTAGTTAAATTATCAATAATCAAAGGATTTATGATTTTTTTCTCTAAATTCAATGCTATTTTAGTATCATATTTATACTCTGCATTCTTGACAATCTCAGCAATCTGTTTCTCTGAAGTAACATTCTCATACACCATCGGGTTGTTAATAAACGCAACTGTGATCCCATCTCTATCTAATATAGAACATGCTTTACTAGCATAGCTCAAAGTCTGATGTAAATCATTGATTCTGTTACCATACCTCATAGACCCGGAATCATCAAGGTAGAAAACAATATCGTATAAAGCCAACTGGACCAAGTTCAAGATCAATGACTTCTGTTTTCTACCAATTGACCATTCTTGAGCGAGTTGTTGTAATAACGGGAAGGACTCATTAGCGATCTGGGTGAATAAAGCATCTTGTTCCTGTGGAGGATAGAATTTTTCCAATTGGCGGTTCACCACTGACTGTTTTAGTATCTTGACTAATTGCTCTGGTTTTATTGATATCGGCGCTGACATTCTGGTTCTTTTGGAATTGATCTGGAGCACTTTATTTATGGCGGCTAATTCAGAAGGAATCTGGTTTGTTTTATAGACCAAGTTGAATTGACGTTTTACTCGAGACCGAATTCGAGCATCACCGATTTTAAGCAGGGCGTAGTAGAGATGACTACCCGAAAAGGTACGAATTATTGCTCAATTGGATACGATTTTCAAGCTAAATTCACTACAGAGTTTGACTCAAACAACCAAGGTTGATACAATAAAGAAATTAGTGCAAGTTCAGTGTTAAAACGATCAAATTTGGTGAAATTATGGTTAAATTCAGTATAATTTTAAGGGTCTTTTCAACAATTTATCTGCAGGACCATCTTAACGAGGCTGATTTCATCGATTCACGAATGATCAAGATGCAAAGATGGAAAGATGGAAAGTGATATATATAAAACTGGTTTTTGCTTTTATCAACTGATATTTGCAAATTGCAAGAAAGTCAACTAAGGTTATATAAACAAAATGTCAGGCCGTCCTTCTGCTCCTCCTCCAGCGTACTCCAACACCGATGCTTCTCCAGCCAGTGATTCCAAAGGTGCTCCATCACATCCGCCTCCAACTTCAGACCAAGGGTCCTTGGATAAGAACCAGAAACAGTACTACCAAATACTAAAGAACATAATCATCACCAAAAAATTGCAATCCTTCTACAGCACAGATTCTCAAATCATGGATATTGCTAAAAAATTAAACGCTGAAAGTTTATCCACTGTCTCTAAATTGTACAATATAAAACCGCGTTCTGCGAAATTGCTTGTTCAGTTAAGTTTATTTGATGTGATTTTATTTTTGGATAACTCAGCGTCTATGAATGAAGGCGACAGAATTGATGAGTTGGAACAAATCGTTTCCACTATAGTTGATTGTTATTTACCATTTGACACTGATGGGAAAGGATTATCGCTTATATTCATGAATGGAGACACCGAAGATGATTTTGTTGGTGTTAAATCCAAAGATGAAGTGGCAGAGATTATTCAAGATACGTTATACTATGGAGAGACTCCCTTGGCTTCAGTTATGGATAAGAAAATCATAACTCCATTAAAACAGAAAATCAGCAATAATCCAGAGACTTGCAAACCCACATTGATTATATGTCTTACTGATGGGTCCCCAACTGATAAGAATGTATCAACAGAAAATCTCATCAAGGATATCAAGACATATTTAAGTGCTCACCATAGACCAAGTGGTGTCTTTTTCCAATTTGCTCAAATTGGAAATGATTTAGCTAGTGCTGATTTCTTACAGAGACTAGATGAACACAAGGCATTCGGAGATATCGTTGATGTTACAAGCTCGTATGAAGTTGAACAGAGACAGGTTGTTAGCAAAGGAGGTGAGTTGAATAGAAGTATGTGGACTTTGAAGTTGTTATTGGGTGCTATTGATAACGAATTTGATTTTATCGATGAGAAGAAGTTATGATTGAGGAGGATTCCTCCAACATGACCTCTGAATGAATTGTTTTATGTCTTGTCTTATTACACTTTATTAGTTCTGGCGTCTCAATACTACTACAATATACTAAAAGTAAAACCACCTAATCTCAAAACGATGAAATGTCCACTTAATCTATTGCTAATACCAATCAGCTGCAATTTGCTACTTGTGATATTGTAGTATGTACTGTTTGAATCACTATATGTCTAATTAATTACTTAGGATGTCTTTAAACGCTTCGATGATCTTGTAATATTCCTATTCTGGAACAACTGCCAATATCAGTCGTGTAAATAAGCATTATACATACCAAAAAAATGCTCATAACCATTCTTCAGATTTCGGAAAAAGTGAATAATTATCGAACATCATCTCAATTGACAATTGAGATCAAAGAAATATTGTACAATAAAACTTGCAAAAACTCATTTTCTAGAAGAGCTCAAAGCCTAGTTGAATCCAAAAAAATGACCGGATATACCTTGACAGCCATCTCACATACAGATACTTTGTCAACAAAAGACTTGGAGTCTATACAGGCTCTCATCAGTTCATTATCTGTTAAGATTATAGATGAAGTAGTCCTTTCCTCAAACAGAGTTATTGATTTCAATTTTGAAATTGAAGCAAATGAAGCTACACAAGTGTCACAACAAATAAAAGAAAATAAACCTTCAAGTGTTGATTTAATTTTCCAAAAAACTGATAAATCTTCAAGACAAGGTAAAAAGTTATTCATATTTGATATGGATTCTACATTAATTTACCAAGAGGTCATTGAGATGATAGCTGCATACGCTGACGTTGAAGATGAAGTCGCTAAGATTACAGATGCTGCCATGAACGGAGAAATCGACTTCAAAGAGTCCTTGGCGAGAAGAGTAGCATTATTAAAAGGTATTGATGCAAAGATATGGGAAGAATTGAAAACTAAAATTGAAATAACTAAAGGTGCAAGGGAATTATGTAAAGGTTTGAAAAAAAAAGGTGTCAAGATGGCAGTGTTGAGTGGTGGGTTTATACCATTAGCCAACTACGTCAAGGAACAATTAGGTTTAGACTATGCTTTTGCAAATCAATTAGCAGTTGAAATTGACTCTACTGGGAAAGAGGTTTTCAGTGGTAAGACTGTTGGTGAGATTGTTGATGGGGCCAAGAAAGCAGAATTATTATTACGTATCGCTAATGAAAATAATATCGATCCTGAGACTGTTGTTGCTGTTGGTGATGGTGCTAATGATTTGTTGATGATGGCTGCTGCTGGCTGGGGTGTTGCATGGAATGCAAAGCCAAAAGTTCAAGATTTGGCTCCTTGTTGTTTGAATTCTGAATCACTTCAAGATATTTTTTATATTTTGGGTTATAACGATGAAGAAATCAGCGGATTGAGTAAATAAAGCTTTCGATAAGTTTACAATAATGATAGAGAAGATAGAATTTCATATTATCGTACATTTAGATATATTATTTCTGAAACGGTTCGCAAATCTTCCCTCTAAACACACCATTAACACCATTAAACAATAATACATTATCTCCGATATTAACATCTTTTAACAAGATAGGTTCCTCTTCAATAAAGTCTTTACGTAAAAGCATATGTCTCACCACACCACACAAGCAACCCGAAGATAAAGTTGGTGTGACCCATTTGTTATCATGCTTCCTTCTAAATGCAACATTTGTGATTGATCCTTCCATTATCTGACCCATCGAGTTATGTATCAATACTTCTTGCGGAAAACCCATGGCGAGAGTGTTATCCAAGCTTCTTTCTCTAGCTAGATTGTACTCTGTTCTATTTGTAGTTTTAAGTGAAGTGAAGGGTGATATGATCGTATGCGATGAATCAATATAAACGCTCCAACAAGGGGACTCCTGAGGACTTATCAACCCATCAAGGAGATGTTTCCGTTCTGCTGTATTTGAGACATTCACTGTCATTTCGCCATCTTTATTTATGGTTAGTCTTATCTTGTATGGTGCGAACGAGTCCAAATCTGTTATTGATTCATTCAATTTAGATAAGAGGATCTCTCTTGTGATTTCAAACTTCCAATCGAAATACTGTAATGTGAATTGAAGTCTGTGTAAATGCTCTTCAAATAGGAAATATTTTGTGCTGTCATTGGGGTCTTGTAATTGATCTTTGTTCTCTACTAAATTGGAATCGTACCGTATTGATGATAATATTTCAAATTCTGTCTGGTTGAAACTGTGATCTATGTATTTTTTTTTGATGAGTGAAGCTAGATCCTGGTGTTTTGGTTCAATCACGGGGTCTGGTCTATTTCTTCTTTTAGTCGTTGACATTTCTCTCAAAGTCTGAAGCAGTTTTTCTGAAACTTGTCTCGCAAAAGAAGCATGTTGTATGAGATGTTGCTCGAAAGTTTCAAATTCGAAATGTGGTTCGTCGAAGACGGACGGGGACGTTGAGTTGAAATCTGACACAAGAAAAAAACGTCTGTCGCCGTCGTTACGTCTCCGTCCGGTAGCTGAATGGAAATGAATAAATAGTTGATGAAAGAGGAAGACAAGAGAGTTGAATGACGAGTATATATATATATATATATATATATATATATATATACAGAAGAGATAGTATAGCAATGATGTTTTGCAGACTGAATGAAGATCCACTACAGCAGTGAAATTTGAACGATAAACGATATAAGCAAAACTAATATACACGAAATAGACAGGTTAGAACCACAGAAAAACAAGCTAACCTAAAACCAATTCATAGAGTATAATCAAGACATTCACACCAATCAAAGGAAGTCTCAATAATGTCCTGGTGGCTGTTATTATATTCACCGCTTTCGATTTGATACTGATCTCAGTGGGACCACCAAAAGCTGGACCTTCAGAACTAGCACTCCAACCGACTTGTCGTTAGTTAGTATATCTCCATATTCATAGCAATCAAAAGATATACTTACTTCTTTGAAGAAATCTGTCTTCACTGAGCACAGCAATTGAATTTATGAGGAGCACAACAACTAGAAGATATTAGTGATTTGCCGTGCCGAATCGCAACTAAGAAGCAAACGTACCGTACAATAACTTCCCAAGCCCAAACATGTCTCTTTCTCAATACCACAAACAGTCTCAATTGCAACTGACAAACACGCTAATTTCGTTAATTTTGTTGAATATTTTCTGCTTCGATTCGATCTCGTTCTGACCAAATTGAATTGAATTGAGAATCAACTTGTTACGTGTCGTCACCGATCCCTTAATTATGAGGCAGATTTTATATATAGAGAGGAAACTACACTGGAGATATGATTTCAGATACTATTCTATAAGAGGTAATAAAACAGGTTTCTATTCAGATTGTTGTAGAAGGGAACATTCTGAAAGAGAAACTTTGAAGGAGAAGTGAATTGTTGGTTTCTTAACGGCTTGAAATAGCTTATAATTCATCATGATCAGGAGAATCAGTTGATGAAGATGTTGATGTAATAGTTGTTGATGACACTGGAGATTCCTCTATTGTCGTAGCTTCAGAATCACTGTCTTCAATGGTGGATTCAGCTTTAGCAGCTTTGGATTCAACCTTTAAAATGTGTCTTTCTAACTTGGATTTCAACAATTTGGATCTTCTCTTGTGCACATCAACTAAGTTACTGAGCATATTCTTCAAAGAATCAGTCTTACTGGTGATTTTTTCTTTCAAGTCAAAAAGTTCAGTTTTCTCTATAGTCTCCAAAGTACCTTGATCAGCTTTCTCATCTGAAGCCTTTAAGATATTTTGAACTTCAGTCAAGTCATCTTTCAATGAGTTCGTAGTATCTTGAATCTCACTTTCTGTATTCACAACAAAGTTAATTTTAATCTTTGCACTTTCCTTGTCAAATGATAAACCATTCTCTTGATATTTCTCTTCTAAAGCTCCAATTTCTTGGGTAATGTTACTGATGGTCTCTTTGAGTAATTGTGTTGTTTTAACACCTTCATTATATATCTCAGCGAAACCAACACCTGATAAATCAGCTTCATTGATATGCATATATTTTTTAACAGATGTCTTAATATCTTCAATCTCTTTTATTTTTTCTTCGAAAACAGATGTCTTCGCTTCATCACTTTCAAATTCCAACCATTCTAAATATTCAGTAACTAATGCAGATGCTTTTTCAACTTTATCAACAGGATAGTTCTCAATGACTTCATCTTCTTCAAGGTAATAACGCAATCCATATAAAGCACCTTCAAGTAAATTCTTGACTTCATCACGTTTTTTACGTTGATTATCTTTTTTGTTCAATTCTCGTAATCTTTGGAACGCTGACTCTTTTGTAGAAGCACCCATTGGTCTCAGATGTGGATATTTTGTTTGTGATGATAAATTAGTTTTTTTAGGTTTGGAAACTGATTTGGTTGCAGTTGATTCTGATGAGTCTATGGTGACGCTTGGATCGGCATTTTTTTCAGATTCAGTAGATTCGTCAGAGCTTGAAGATTTCAAAAATTTACCGAAAAATCCTGAACCACTGCCGTCCACTGCTGTACATTTAGCTTCTAATTTTGAAAGTCTGAATATACGATTCCCATCTAATGTGAAAGTACCATAGTAATCAACACCATTTTCACAATTTAACTTTTCAGTAGATTTAGCGATATTCTTATATTGATGATGAACGAGTAAATGACCATTTTCATATAAATCAACTGAAAAATCTTTATTGGTATTAGAAAGATCATCCAATTTGATTGTAGTTGAGTTATTGATAATTGCACCTCTTGAGAATAAATTAATTTTTTGCTCATTAACTCCATAAGTGATATCATAGTCAAATATTGACCTTTCCATAATTTTAATGTTTTTAGTCTTGTAAGCTTGAGCAATTAAAACCCCACGCAAAGTTGAACCCAAAACAACAGATTCGTCAGCGTTGATATTCTTGGAGATTAAAGAAGTACCAACTAATGAAGTCAAATGTGATTGAACGAATGGAACTCTTGTAGATCCACCAGCTAATATAATAGATTCCAAGTCTTCAATATCAAAAGGTGTTTGGATATCCTGGTTCAAAGGTTTCAAAGCATCCAAAATTGGTTGGGTGACACGTTTCATAAGATTGCTGTTGATTTCTTCAAACTCAGCTCTTGTCACCGTGGTTTTGAAATCAATTTCATCAAATAATGATTCAACACTAACACGGGCATCAGTATTTGCACTCAAAACAGTTTTAGTCTTTTCGGCAGACTCCCATAATCTTGCTAAAGCTCTGGGAGAGCCATCCAATTTGGCATGTGTGTATTGTGGATAATTTGCTAAAAAATTCTCTTTCAAGATCTGAAAGACTGATCTGGTTAAATGTTGACCACCTAAACTTTCATCGTATCCCACACCTTCAATTTCAATTTCAATAGCATTTGCTGTGAGGTTTGTGCACACTGAGAAAAGCGTAGCTTTCGTTGATCCAGCACCCATGTCATAGATGATATGGTATTCTTTCTTGTTACCAAAACTTCTGGAGGATGCATAATTAGTAGCAATGGCGACCCCATCGTCAACTAATCCGATAGCATTCATACCAGCGACATCAATAGCATCCAACAAGGCATATCTTTGAGGCTGTGATGCAAATGGGGATACAGATATGGCAATGTTATCCACAATTGAGTTTTTGTTCTTGGTTGAAACTGACAAGTCTTTAGACGCTCTTGACTTGATATCATTTAAATTCATAGCGACTACTTCTTCAATTGAATATGTACCGAGAGATCCTAAATCGAAAGAAATTGTCTTCCTGTTGTTATTCGATTCAACTAAGGAGACTCCAAAATGCATTGATAAGTAATCTTGAACAGCTGGATCATCAACAGATTTACCTAATAAAGGTTTGAGATTCAATAAGCATGTATGTGGGAATCTGGTACAGAGAGAGCCTGTGGCTGACCCATACACTCTTTCAATCTCACTTTCAGTACCGGGTATGTTTTTGATGGAGATACCTGAAAGATCTTTCCTCTTTGACTCTGAAGTTAATACTAGCTCGAATGGTATACCTGGTGCCACTAGAGCAGCTTTTGTAAATTGTTGACCATAATCCACACCCAAAATAGCAGAAAGAATTGGGAGTATGAAAAGGGCCAATGATACCAACATCTGGTTTAGTCTCATTGTTTCCGTTCCAGTCTCAAATCAGCGTGATACAGAGCGCTTTCTTCAACGATTTTTTCAGTATCGGATCAAAATCAGAAGATTCTTGAACTTTGTCGCTTTACCACTTTTCCACGCTGGCAGCAGTGAACAGAAAAGGTGTCTTCTGGAAGTGCGAATTAACGTGGTGTTTATCTGGTCACGTGATTATTTTACCATATCTGGAAATGTTGATATTTCAGCAGTTTAAACAACATAAACCAAGTAAATATGAGCTGAATAAACAGATTGAAGAAATTCCCAGTTGAAAAACCCTCCTAAATCAATGAGAAATAAGCAAAAAACTCGAATTTGCAACAAAAATTGAATTTTGCGGCTCAAAAAACTCGAATTCTTGACAGAATTGTGAGTTACCCGCCGTGGAACTAACAAGAGAAGGCGGCTAAACTCATTTGAAAGGAAGCAATATTTTCATTATCTCAAGCAAAGATTGAAGCAGAAGAGATTCACACACACCAAATTAGTATCCAGTGATGTCCTATCCAACAGTTGGTATGTACGCTGATGGATTGCTCTTCCAGCAGCGGTGAAGAGCGTCTAGTTCTTGCAAAAAAAATGATCACTTTTACTAACAATATACAGCTCCCAGAGGTCCAAGAGCGCCAGGTGGAAGAGGCGAGCCTGCAAGAGGCGTACCTGCTCCAAGTAGAGGAGGGTACGGAAGGGAGGAAAGAGCCCCTAGGGAATCTAGAGGCCCAACTAGACCTTCAAATGCTCCATCCCAGGCATACGGTAGAGACAGAGAGCGTGGCCCTGGACATGGCTCACCAACTAGTTACAGAGAAAGAGAATCAACAGGGAGATCAGTAGACCCGAAGCTAGGTGTCAGAAGAGATAGCAGAGCTCCAGTGAGGGATAGTAGAGCTCCTCCAGATGACAGAAGAGATGCAAGAAGAGATACTAGATCTGAAAGACCGGACTCTAGATTCCCACCAGCGCAAGACAGGGGATTCGGAAGAGGACCAAATAGAGGACCAAGTCATGCACCATATGGAGGTGGTGAAAGAAGAGAATTTGGTAGACCAGAAAGATTTGAAAGAAGAGAAGAAAGACCATTTGAAAGAAGAGAAGAGAGACCACCAGTTAGAGAAGAACCAAAAGAAAAAAAATTGGAAAGAATCAACAAATTGCTTGAAGATTTAGAATCAGTTCCAACCATCGATAAGGTAGAGATTCTTGATTCCAAGTGGGATGTCAAGCCAAAGGGATTTGAAACTGTCAGTGCTGAAAGGGCCAAGTTATCAGGCTTGTTCCCATTACCAGGACATCCAAGACCGGTTGATACCACAAAATTAGAAGGTGCTTTGAAGGGAAGAAACGAAAACAATGGAGTGTCCGATATATTATTTGATCAATCTAAAATAGATTCATCAGATTCACGTAATGCTAAAAGAATTATCATTTCAGATATAGATTTCGATCAAATGGATTATCTCAAAGTTGTTAATCATTTCAATAAATTTCTTGCAAACCTTGACATCCCGGAATCGCAAGTCCAAAATATCGAACATTCAAAAAAAAGTATAGATGATAAGATCCTAGTTATTGAATTTAAAAATAATATACTAGCAACCACTGCCTTTACATTAAATGGAACAAAAATCCCAGAAATAGATGCTGCTTTGAACTTGAGGAGACCAGGAGAATACGTTGTGAGTTCTGTTCCTAAAAAATCCGAAAATCCTGACCCTAACTCAACCATTCCAGATAGTCCAAATAAAATCACCATCACCAAGTTAAGTACCGCGGTGGAAGCATCGAAATTATCAACCAGTTTAAATAACATAGGTTCAATAAACAGATTCCAAATAATAGTTGAGAAGGAATCAGCCATGCCGACCGGAATTGCATTTGTTGAAATCAAGGAAGAAAAAGATATGAAGCATTTCATTGAAGCTCTTAATGAGTTATCTTTTGAAGGACAAACTGTTGTTGCGTTTGCATCTTGTGTTGGTCCAAAACATGCTACTGAAGTCAATTATGAATCCTTGCCTCATCTTGCAGTTGGTGATCGTGAAACCAAACACAAGACAACCAAAGTTATTCAGTTAGTCAACTGTATCACACCGAAGGATTTAGTCGCTGATTCATTTTACGAATCCATCAAGAAGGATATCACAGATGAATGTAACAAATTCGGCAAAGTTGTTGATATTAAGATTCCTAGACCTCCTCATGATTATACACCAGGTGTTGATCAATTTTTAGAACCTGGTATCGGTAAGATTTTTATAAAGTTTCAATCTTTAGAAGGTTCTAGTAAAGGTGTTTTCGGTTTAGCTGGCCGTAAGTATAATGACAGAACTGTGATTGCTTCTTTCTTCAATGATGAAGATTATGAGTTAAATTTATTTTAGGGTTAGTTTTCAAATCTGCTAGCTATGTAATGATGTGTTTTATTTTATTTTATTTTCTAATTTCATTTTTTTATCTTGTTACTAACAAATCAAATCATATTATTTCTAAATTGAATTTATGATTAAAAATTTTACTAACTAGGTTTAGTCTTACTTACATTTGTAAAGTTTATAGTGTATGGTGGATATAAGTATTTGATTTTAACTAACAAACATGTTCTACATTGACAATCCTTAGTCCAATATGAGGAATTATTACGTATAAGTGGATCTAGGTACTTTTCACTAATGTTTTTTCTTCCATTCTGAGAATTTTTTAATCTTTAAATTGATTGAATCATCGTACGTATGCTTGCACAAATAATCATATAATTTTTTAGGCAATTTCGGAATAAAACTTATTGATAATTTAATTATTTCATTTGAATTCAAATCTGGGAATGCTCTTAATAGTTTCATTGGTTGAGAAGATTCAAGTAACTTTGATCTTATCAAAATCAATTGAGAAATTATAAATAAGATATTCATGTGAGTTCCATAGGCAAACAAAAAATCCCAAAGTTTCAAAACTTCTGAAAGAGGTGGAGTGCATGCCGAAAGAGTTAACACCGCTTATATGTTAGTATACTAAATAAATAATTAGATGGATTGGGGTGGATACGTACAAGCAAAAGCATAAATCTCAGCTTTCAAAAACTTTGAGTGTAAAAACTCGAATAATGTAGGATCAATGATCTCAAGACACAAATCAACTAATTGTAAACCTGTATGAACACCATCTAAATTTGGAGTGACGTATAAAGGAATATCTCTCTCCAACAAAGCTCTGAAAAGAGCGAACGCTTGAGGCTCGCTTCTTGAAGTGTATATTATAGGAGCAAGCAATACGTTCATCCCCTGAACGTATCCGGAATCACGCTGGCTTTCTAAAGATATGTTTTCCTTTTTCTGCGACCAAGCAAAGGCTGATAGCACCCGTATCAAGGAATCTTCTTGGACCTTGTTGAGAAACTGAACATCTTTTGTAAATGTTCTGAAGGTATCGTTCCTTATTTTCGGATACACAGCTGGAGCACCCCGATTCACTAATGCTAGGTATTCACTCAGTTCTATCACCGTGACTCTTGATAAAATGGACCATACATAAGGTCTATAAGGGCATGTTTCGTATCCTTCTGGTGTCTGCAAACCTTCAGTTAATATCATGTATCTTAATTGAGGTAGAGCAGATTTGATAATTATTTGTTTCCCACCTATGAAATGTTCAATTGAATCCTTCTTACGTCCTTTCACTAACTTGTTCAGCGACATATACAGCTTCAATTGACCCCTTTGTGATTGATCTGTAGGATTTGCTGTTTCATGGTTCGACATGTTGAAAGTTGGAGTAAGTTTTCTGTGATTTTTTGTTTCTTTTTGTTCAGCTTATCAGGATTTGAAAGCTGATTCTTGTTTTGTGAGATCTCCTGTAGGCTGTGATTGTTGGGTTCTTTTTGAAAAGTTTTGTATGAAGAACCAAAATTGCGATACCATATAAAAGCAAATGTCAATATTGACATTTTGACAATTTGACAGTTGACACGGCCAAAATGACAGTGAATTATTGCAGCACTATAATATTTCTGAGTTTGATCCGTATATATAGATAGTTTCAAGATTATATCCCCCACCTTTTCATAGTGGACTGTAGGGATGCCGAGGTAGTAAATACTAGAAGAAGCTTCTCGCTGAAGTGAAATTGAATCTCCATGAGCTGATATTAGGGCCGGTAGCACAGTTCCTTTAAAGATCTGACTGATCCAGCTTCCGACATTCTGCAAGCATAACAATATGGTGGAATTAAGCTATGAGACTGAAGTGGGCATCGCTTTATCCATCTTAATCAAAATCAGGATAGTCTATGTAGAATCGGGCTCTGGGCTCTTATGAGTCCATGAATCTGAACTTCAGTATATCTCACAAATAAAAAGGTTTTTGCCGTTATATGCAGGATACGTATCGTCTATGCTGCAAATCATCTAAGAGCCAAGTTCATATGAAGGAATTTAGAAGAGTCAGCTACTTAGTGCTTCTTAAGTAAGTGGAAAGAGGGAACTGCAATGGTAATGTAACCACTAATCATACAAGTCGGTTGCACTATATCAATTATGCCGCAGCTATAATATAAAGTGTCTCATGAATCTGCTGTAATTGCACTTAAATTAGAACATCCACAAACTCAAACAGTCCACAAAGCGAAACAAATCTTCTAATTAAAGCACTATATAAAGAGCTCATTCCCCCCCCCCCCTGATTTTTAAATTGGATTTGTTCTCTATTCTATTTTCAAATCAATCAATTTGCAAATAAGATCATAGCACTTAAATCGTTGAATCAACGACTAAACAACATAAGATGCCTTCATTATACAGTAATATCTTGCTCTCAAATACATTGTTATCAGCACAGCCTAAAAATAGACAAGCTAGATACTTGAATAAATGCAAATTCATATCAAAAGTCTTTACTGAAGTTCCATTCTTTTATAAGGATCCTGAAGTTGAAGATTTCCACTGGAGAAAAATTGCTTCAGAGTTGACACAAGACGAGATCTTGGACAGATTTGCATATGGATATAATCTTTCAAAAGAGAGAAACACATTTGGATCAGTTGTCAACCATCTAGAATTGATGTTTTACAAGTTGATGTTGGAAAATGATAAAACTGGGAATAACACTTTGATTTATTCATCGTATAATCATACTGATGACCATTTTGAGTCTGTAAAGTTTAGATTCCACTCAGTAAACGGTGAATACGAATATTTCTTGCCTGAAGAGATCAGAAGTATGATAATTGGAGGTCTTGTCAACACAACAATGAATAACCATAAGAACTTCTTCAAAAACTTACAAAACTCCTGTCTTGATGATTATGATAATGTCACTGAAGTGTTATCTGACGACGAGTTAAAATGCAAGTTTGGTGTGTTGTTTTCAATGAACGAATCGAACTATAGAACCAATTACGTGAAAATCAACACCAACAAATTGAAGGTTTCTTTCTTCAAGATGATTTCTAAACTTGAACTATCAAGCGAAGTAGTTCCAATTTATAAAGCCAATACTGGTACTGACCATGAATCTTCATGCAGTTGTATGTGTTTAGATAAATTGGTCTCAAATCAAATCAGCAACATCACCGATGTATACATTCCAAAATTAGTTGCCAAATTAAATGAGCAGGTTAATTTCTTAATTGTTGAGAAGAAATTCAGTGAGTCTAGGATTAAAAGGAGGTTTGCAGCTGTTGATCATTTAAAGACTCAGCCTATTGTACTTGAAGTTCACCTTGATCTTTGTTAATTAATATAACATTGATTACTTTTGATTAATATTATTAATCAGAATTGGAGCGTTAACGTCAGGGTACCAGATAGCTAATTCGACGAATATATACTCATGGGCCATTATAAATTAGTTATATAATTATAAGGGCATATATATATATTATGAGTTAACGACGTGACGTGGGTCACTGCAAATATATATAATTATTTAAGCAAATATAATAGAATATATAATTAATTAAATTACTATAAACTCCTGAGATCAACATATATTGTAGATGTATTTAATTTGTTCAGCTGAATATAATCTACGTCGAGCTTGGATCACAAAATATTTGTTGGCCACGGCCTAGACGTATATAATTATTATATTTATATTAATGCTTGACGTACGAACGTTGTAGCTGGCAGCTAATCTTTATATATTAATTAAATTAAAATTAATATTGATAATATTTACTACACATGCATGTACGCGGAGCTATAAGTTATATAATATATCAATAGCTGTGCGCAGTGTGCTCAATTAATTATATTATGATAATAAATTGCAGGACTTCAGATTAAATCTTCAAATAAAATAATATAATAAATATTATAAGTCTAATATATAATTTAAATTAATTAAAACAATTTATACTACTATAGATATAGTATAACATTATTGACCACTTGGAACGCTCCTATATTGTCGATACCTAGCTAGCTTTTATGTACTGGAATAAGAATCTTAGATGGTGGAAAATATATTTAACTAATTTCAGCCGCATGGCCGTACATAAGGAAACTATAGCAGAATTTTTTTTGGAAGACCTAATTAATTCACAAATTACAATATAACCTGATCACATGATAAATATAAATGTATTAATTATATTAAACGTCATTAATACCAATTTATAATATTGATGTTATGATTTTATTTCATTCTAAATATCAAGCAGCTCTTTGACATTACAATATAATTGTATGCTCGGCCTGCACTATATTATAATTAAGAGAAAATAATGTTATGTCCTCTATTAATAGCGTTGGCCACCTCTTGAAGTCCTCGCTATACATTATATATCAATAATTATACGTCTAAGGATATTCTACAATACAATATATTTGATTTATAGTATATACTTTGATGTGGGATTTAAAGAAAATCTAAAAGCGCCAATATTCCATCCATTATACAAGTTCCCCCCTTCACAAAGTTCCAGAACTGTTGATCCATGAGATATCTTATCATGTTCCAAAAAAGAGCATTGTCGCATTATTATCATTAAATAAAGTCATCAATGATTATGCTTTGAAGCTGCTATTATCGTCAGTTTATACCTCAATTACTCCAGATGCCTTGGAATTGAAGTTATATGGACACTACATGTGTGATTGGCACGTTCATCTTTCGATGGAAAGGAGATCGGATTTTGGGTTTATTGATAAAAAGCTAATGCTCAATCTACAGGTCAATTCTCCCAGTGATTTATATCCCTTTGCTAAAAGATATGAATGCCGCAAGAATATCATACCATTATGGGACAATGGGAAAATCCTTAGACTACTCGAAACAATTCTTAATAAACAAAAAACTCAGTAGTATGGTTCTATCGTTTACAGTTGAGCTTTTCCGTTTTAATATCGATAGTCGATTATTTAAAGATGATTTGATCTATGATTATGATTTATTTGGATATGATCCACAGATATTGCTGATACTATCAACCGGTAAAATCTATGAGAGATTAACAAACTGTACACATCCTGGGTTACCGATTCAGCTTATTTCAAAAGATAGCTTTTCACTTTTCCAGAATGGAGGGAGCTTACTGAAGCTAAGGTCCTTCACATTGAACTCAACCCCAATGACCAGGGTCGTTGATTGTTTTGAAAAAGATAATTCACTCGGGGACTTGGAAAAAATAGAGTATGATTATATGATTGTGGATCGGAAGTATCGTGGAATACTAACACACGATTATGACCACGCTAAAAAATATTGCCATAATCATAATCATGTTGAACTTTTTTTATTGAATGGAGTGTTATTCAAAGATAATCAGTTCAAGTCGTTTGCTGACATGTATAAGAATTATGGAAATGAAATAGTTCAAGGTGCATCGATAACAAAACAGAAGGAGCTATTGGTTGAGACATCACATAAGTTGATCTCGTTTCTACGTATATGCAATGAGATTCCAAGCATCGAAAACATTTATTTCAATGGATTTGAAAGTTTCAACAAGTACTGTGACTATTTGAGTGAAGAAGAGACCCAAACACCAAAAATCAAGACAGCTCTAAAAACATTCGCAAACCATTTGTGCATGGGGAAATTCGAGATGGTGGGTGCAATGAACAGAGGATTCAAGTGCGTGTATACTGGACATTATACCTTTGTGGATTTCCTCAACTTCGTGAACAAGTACAAGACAAACCAATGTCTTCTCTCCAGAATTAAGCTGCTCGCAACTCATGCTCCAGGTGAAGAAATTGGATTGGATAGCGGATTGCATATAGACCAACTTGAAGGACCGCATTCGAATGATAGGTTCAGGAGATTTATGTGTGAGTTTATCTTATTACGAGACATGATGGATCCAAATTCAGTCGATACAGTTCGCTACTCATGGAGATACTGTAAAAATACATTCAGACATGAAGTGGTTGCAAGCAACTACCCGTTTATGGAGCGTTCCTGGGGGACATGTGAGATACCAAAAATCATCGAAAAGACAAAGTTGGACTATCCTATGTTTGGTCAGACAAGAAGATATGAAGAAGCTATGGAGAGGAAATTGAAAGATCTTGCCAGATTGCGATCCAGCCAGTTTATTGGAGATAGAAGGCTTATGAATTACCGTAAATATAGCTTAGCGCATCCAGTTTGGATGATACTACCAAGGGATATTGATCAAATCGAATCATCTAGAGATGATTTAGATCAGTTGATCATACACAGAGCTCGTGCAGCCGCCAGACACCTACGATCGATTTGGATTTGGTAATTCTTTGAGAACCAGGTCATGCGTTTCAGCTGATCAGAACAGTAGTAAAGAGCCAAGATGCAAACAGTTAGAATTAACTATGAAATTTATGAAAAATTTATGAAAAAGCGCGCGACAATAGATATCAGCGCTGTATGCGTGATAAGTTCTTCCTATTAAAAGAGCCATATGTATTTTAAAAATGGTTTCTAAAGAAGTACACAATCTGGAACCAATACCAGTTTTTCGGTGGTGGAGTATATTAAAATCTAATCCCGTTAATGATATATACAAACTTTAATAGAAGACAAACTGAGTAGCGATGTTGATCCTTTGAAGTAATGTGATAGATGAAATCAAGCAGTTTCTGTGTAAGGCTGTCTCAAGTCATATTCGCTTAATCCAATCTTCTCACCCAACTTGACAAAATTTTTCATATAATTTTCCTGTTTGGCATCACCAATTTCATTCATCTTGGGCCAGTAAACGTCATGATCATACTTGAAGTCCAATAATCCGTTAAACTCTTTATCTAATTGTTCAGCAGGGACGAAGTTTTCAAATGGCTGGTCGTAAATTGTCTTTGCTCTTGTGTATGGATCAATGAAAGGACCAGCAAGCTTGAAAAAAGTGTATCCAATCCATGGGATATTGGTGAATAATCCTCTACCTAACCTCTCGGGATAATGGTGCTGTAAAATGTGTAACACCTGTTTGGTGATGCTGATGGGAGGGAACTTGGAGTTAGTGTTGGGTAAGCCCGAGGCTTTGAAATCAATTAATAGTGCTAAGGAGTCCTGCCCTGCTGGCATGTATTGTATGACCCTCTCCAACATGAAAACTAGATGGTAGACTTGATTGATTGTAGGTTTTGTATTCTGGTATCCGTTACGCAAGTATAAACAAGGTCTATTATCATTATCGTACCCAAGAATTAAATTCTTCCCAGTTTCGTTCTCAACGGCCACCAAGTCAGCTGTTATGGTGTTGTTTTCACCAGATATACCAAATGTTCTTCTCCAGACCAACGTATCTTCAATTCTTTTGATAGCAGACTTGACGTTCCACTTGGTAGCTCTGAGATATCTGAGGAAACACTCTTTGGTCAACCACGAGTTCTCGAATCTGGACAAAGGTTTTGTTTCAGCGGTGTTTGATTCCGAGACAGCTAATTCCTCCAAGCTGATGAAATGGTTGTACACCTCGTTGTACTTGCCCTCTTGTTCTTCTGTCAAGTCAAATTTGGGTGGGACTATCGGGTTGACTGGGTCTTCAAACGGAGTGAATCTCTCTACCAATTTCTTGGAAGAAGCGGATTTCGATGAGATGGAAGAGGCACTTGAGTCCGGCTTGGTCTCCTTGGCTCTGAACATGTTTCTGGAAGTATCTTTTGTCTGGTTTGGAAGAGGTTTTGCCTTCAAATATGGTTTCTGTTCAAGTTGAAATTGTTTCTTTGATCAAAGTGTTATCCCCGGTACGAAAAGTAAAGCGATATCCGAAGACGAAACAAGACGAATATGCCATAATTTACGGCTCAATATATTTTCAGGGTCCGTCTGATAATGAAGTATGACAAACTACAAAACTATAACGAAACAATAACCGATTCATAGCATTAAACTAATCCATAGTTTTCATCTGTCAACTGGAGGATTACAAACATCCTTATATCATCCAAAATCTATTCTATTTTATATAATCCAAACCCCATTCCATTCTCAGTCATAACCACTTACTTTCATACATCTCTAGGAAAGATTTTTCAAAACGTCAATTTAATTTCAATTGAACTTTGAGTAATTTTGTTGAGGTGACATAGGATTAGGTGCTCTAGCAGCATTAGGAGGAGCATAATTGAAACCGCCTTGTCCTCCGTTAGGATATCCTTGCGGCATACCTCTTTGGAAACCTTGGTATCCTGGCATAGCTGCCATTGGCAAACCTTGAACACCATTGAAATTACCGCCTCTCCCATTGAATGCATTTGGTGGTATATAGTTTGGATAACCTCCATTAGGCATGAATCCAGGAGGTATGAAGTTAGGTGCGTTCGCATCATAGGGCATTTGTGGTATCATTGGCATCATATGAGGCATGGCCATGGGCGAGGAAGGAGGATACATGATAGGTCTGATTTGTTGATGGTGTACAGGATTAGCAGATTCAATATTTTGGAAGATTGTAATATAGGATTCATCAACTGTGAATTCCCATGTTGGTGGAGTAATAAACGTTCTTTCAATTACCGGTGTCTCTTCTTTGGCATCAGCTTTGGCCTTGATTGTTACGAATAAATTGAAATCTGTCAAGAATTCTCTCTTGCTGTCCTCTTTAGGGAGTCTTCCTCCAAAGAATGACTGTGGAGTCATGTTATAACGTCTATGAGGATAATTACGATTAAGTGATGGATTTGAGATAGCTGGCGACTTATTGAATGATGGTGAAGATGGAGTAAATGCAGCTGCTTGAACATTCATCTTGAATGCAGGAGCTCTAGGGTCCATTTTCTTTTTAGGTTTAATCGTATTTGAGTATGGTGATGTGACTGATGATAATGGTGGTATTGGTGATGATGTTGTTGTTTGTGATTGTGATTGGGGTGGAGCAAGTTTTTGAGTCTCCAATTGGGTTTTATTAGAATCTTCTTGCTTTATCTTATCTTTAGAGTTTGAATCTTTTGAAAATTTTTCTGGAATTTTAAAATTTTGAGAAAATTCTTTTAATGAGTTGATTTCAGATTGCGCTGTAAGTCTAATAGCTTCATTTGGATATTTATTTTCCTTATGTTTCAGTTGTAGAGTTGGAGTTAAAGTTCCTGGAGGTTTTGCTGGGATTGAACTTGGTTTAGCCATAGTCTTAAATTCAGGTAATGGTGTTGGTTTCTCATCACTTTTCAATGGTGAATGTCTTTGAGATTGTGCCTTGTCTCTTAAAGCCGAACTTGAGATAATAGCAGGATCATTGTGGATCTGAGCAGCTCTTTGGCCGGGAGGGACATATTTACCAGGACTTCTTGTAGTTGGCTCAGCTATAACAGGAGGAACTGGAAATTTCCCCTTTAATGCAGCCATCAATTCATCACCTCTACGATCAACACCAGAATACTTGTCTTCTTCATCAACACCAGAGTCATCGATAACGATACCTCTTTCTTCAGCTAAATGAACATTACCGTTATAACCTTGAGACTCAATATCTCTTGCGATTTTTTCAGCTTGTTGTAATCTTCTTTCGTAATCTGGAGCATTACGGTTGATTCTAGTGGTATAGAAATGTTCATCATAAGTTGATTCAACACCAAATTTCTGTTCATTAACTGAAAATTGATCCCAAGTGGAATTATTATTCGAGGATAAATCATCTTCCAATGAGAGTCCCTCTAAGCCATCATCTGCAACCCATTTCTGCAACTCTCTTTCTTCGATGACCCTAGTCCCTGAAATATCAGTATCGGTCTTGAAAGATTGCTTAACTTCTTGTTCATTGTTCTGATGAGCATGAGGAACATATGCTGGAATGGTATCAGTAGATAAATCAACATCAATAATCTCCAAATCCATCATGTCTTTACTTTCAATGACGAGATTGACAGGTAATTCATCATCACTAGCAGATGAGTCTTGACCAGGGACAGGAGAATACAACTCTGGGAATCTCAAGATTACAGATAGGTTTTTCTCCAAATCAGCAGTAGCTAAAATCCCCTTATATCTCGCACCGGATGAGACAGTCACGATGGCTTTTGAACCAATTGATTTTGCAATCAAGTATAGTAATCTGTCGTCCATGTGTCTTGAAGCAAACTCATCATTGGAATTGAATTGATTCATTGATTTATCATCCTGACGACGAATGTTTTTTGAACCAGTACGACGATGACCATGGAATTCTTTTTTGGTATTCCCATTACGATTGCCCTTCATCTTCAAGCTTATTTTGTTAGCATTGGCTGAACACTCACGCGACACGAACCGAGACAAGAAAGATACATACTAATTGACAGTTGATTAATCGAAAATCTTTGATATTTTTTGTTTCCGTTATTGTCTGGCAGAATAGAAACTCAATCCACTATCAAAACAGGATACAAAAGGTTGTTTTCCGGTATCAGCTTTGCAACGAGGAGGCCAAACAAGAAATGAGATGGGTCCGTGGTGGAAGGGCGCGCTGAACAACCTAGGAAGAAAAGATGTTTGTCGCAAGTTCCTGATGGTGGACACGTCAAGAGATGCTGAGCAAAGAAGTATTTACGTTTTTGTCGTTTTATTTTGGTCGAAAGAAATGAGGAAACTCGGCGTAAGCGCTGAGTCAGCGGATGGGTTGTCCCCTTTAGGAAGTTCTGGGTGTACCAAGAGACGATGAATTATTGTCTGTGCTTCTCGCTAATGGGTGATTGACACATCAGAGCAAGAAGCTGAAAGAAAGAGGCATCTTTAAGGAATAATCCGGTGTTTTCGTCGCTTTTTTAGCACTTCTACAGCTGTTGTTATCGCATTTATATTCCCATCCGAGAAGCCACTGAGGATTCAGGAACCACTCAGGAACCGCTGATCTCTGATCTCTGAAACAACTCACAACATCTCCAAGATGTTGTTCACCAAGTCCAACTGCTCGCTCAACCCACTGAGCCCGCCAGTGTTCTTCCTGATCAGCTCCAAGTGTCTGTTCAAGTCCCCAAGCACCCCGTTGATCTCTTCGTCCCTTTCAAGATTTGGGGTTCCTCCAGATTCATCATGATCATGCAAATTGATACTGGTTGACTTATCTTTTGCATCTTGTATATCTAACGATTTCAATGTTGAGAAGCTGTTAGACTGCAAAGCCATCGCCTTTTCATGTTTCTTCATTGTCTTCGTTAGCTCATTCAAGTATTTCTCATCACTTTTCATGATCATTTTTTCTTTCTGTAATTCTTTCTCCAAATTTTCCACTTGTTTCAAATCGGCAGAGTAAATAGTCTCTAAATTCTTCTTCTTTCTCATTAAATAATCTAAATCGCAATTATTTGCAATTAATCCAGGAGGTAAACTGGCTTTGGACAATCGTGTTGATAATTGACTCACCAACTCAACTAATAAATTCTGTGCTTTATCTCTAGTCTTTTCATTCTTGTACGCACTTATCGTGGGCTCAACGTATAATTCAAGCATAGTTGTGACCTGATTTAATACTGGTTGTGGTAGCGGTGTCCATAACGAAGCCGAAAGTCTATGCGGGATTCTCTTCTTGAACGATTTTATCTTTATTTCTGCTGGATCTATCTCATCGTCTTTATTATAAAGGTGTCTCTTCCTATACGCCATTGATCTTGTTGTTCTTGTAGCTTCTTCTTCTCTAATCACTTGAACGTCATTTTCACTTTCACTTTCACTTTCACTTTCACTTTCGCTGCTGGCTTTACCATGGACGGTTAGCGCTCTCACATCTTCTAGATTGTCAGGGTCCGTTGTTGGTATCTGATCTTGATCTTGACTATGTAGAGTCACTAATGCTGTTTCTTCCGCCATATTACTTTCACTTCCACCAACTTGAGTATCTTCTTGTGTATAATTTGTATTGACTTCGCTCGGGATGTGATTTGTCTCCTGGTGATTTCTGTTAGCAATTGACTCACTATCAATATAATTTGATTCTGACTCCTCTGATACTTGTCCACTATTATTGTGTATACTCGATGGATCGATGGACATAGACTCAGGAGCCAGTGTATATGAAGCATCAGAACCAGAAAGCGGCCTCGACTCCCTTGATATCTGTTCCAATCTATCAGCCTCAAAATCCTCTAGTGATTGACTTTGACTCGCACGATCACTTTCGCGGTCCAAGTCAACCGTACTCATGATCTCAACGTATGCATTGATATTAAGTGTATCCAACGCTGTGTTTTCTTGATCTAAAGTGTCTGTTATCACCATGTCTTCTTCAACGTCATCAGTGCCTTCCATGGAGGTGCCAACATCCAAGGTTTGCTCATGTACTTTAACTTGCTCAATTTCCATAGTTGACGAAACGTTATCCCTTTTCTTCAATGGTGAATGTGCATCTCTAAATTCAGCGGGATAAACATCTGAACTTATTATTTCACCTGTGTTCTCATCAATTTTAGCTTCTCCTTCATACTCGATTCCTGGATTACTGATGTCTGATTTTTCAACTTTTTGAATTCGTCTCAATGATAATTTTTTTCGAGCCATCTAGAATTAGCTTCCTTCCGCTGTGGTCAGTAGACTCGATTGTCCTTGTTGAACCAGTTCAAACTGCACTTTTTCTTCGTGGTGAAAAGTGTTGAAATTTGTTTGTTTTGTTTATTCATAAAATCGTAGAGTCGTGTTTTGGTGATTTTGATCTTGATTTTTGGTGATGTTTTTTTTTGGCGGTGATTTCTCTTTTGGTCTTTAATCAGATTGATCCAGTGGCAATTCAGTCGGCGGCTATTTTAGAGATTTTGCAATGAGTGAAGCCGCCTTAGCGAGAGTCGCGCAATTGATCAAACAGGAAGATGATTTGGGCAAAATCGGCAGCTTGAAACAGCAATTCATGAAGGAGAAATCAGCAGTTGATATCAAATTGAACCAAACCATCAGTCTCCAGATCGAATCCATCATGGAGAACTTGAAACACCTCAATGAAAGTTCCAGAGAATTGAACGGGATAAAGGGGAACATGTCAAGAATAACATCGATTTACCGCGAGAGTCAGACGTCCATCAAGAAGTACGATTTGATCAAGAGCATGACACAGGTGAACACGTTCTTCTCACAGGCCAATGACTTGTACATCACGATCCTTGACTTTCAGAACTTCTTGAACTACATTGGCGAGTTGATCGATGAGGAGGCTGACTTGGATATAGGATCTCCAGTTAATAACTTGTTGCGGATACATTATAATTTGAACCACGCCAGGAACTTCCAGGAAAACTTATTGCAGTTGGCGGTTACATCCACTGATGATTTGAAATCAATAATAAACAAGATAACAACACCTATATATCCCATCATCAAGAAATTTGATCATTTGCTTGGAGAGATTGTTTCAGGGTTATCGGAATCTCTCAAGGAGGGAAACACGGAATTGGTGATCAAAGTAGTGAAAATAATAGAATACGAGGAAAGAGAAGATTTGAAATTACAATTGATGAATAAATTAACTGAGAATAATGTTAATATCAAAGTAAGTAACTTGAACTTACAAAATAGATTACAAGTGAGAAATTACAAGCAAATGTTCTTCGACAAGACAGATGAGGCTGTGAAGGATATTTTCGATAATTGTGAATCTTCTTTCGAAGATAAGATGGAAGTTCTTGATAATTTAGATTGGATTATCGGTGATCTAATATTCGTGAAAGAAGAATTAGTTAAATTGACACCAGAAAGATGGAACATATTTGAATTTTATAAAGATATATACTACAATCATTTGAACGGATTCATATTGAAAATCATTGAATCTGAGCCAGCCGCTGAAGAACTATTAAGAATCTTAAGTTATGACAAGACATATGCGTACAACATGAATACAGAATTGGGGATCCCCAAGAAAAAAATCAAATCAGTTATAGGCGATGAATTAAAGGAAACATTGCTCGATGACTACTTAAGATTAATCATTCAAAAAATGCACGAATGGGTAAAGACATTAGAATCGACAGAACAAGATGTTTTCAAAACTAGAGATATCCCACCTGAAATGAATGGTAAAGAAACAGGTTTAGAAGGCTCGGTTATTGTATTCCAAATGTTTTCACAACAAGCTGATGTTGCTGCTGATTCAGGGTATGGTAAGATATTAGCTGGCGTAGTTAAGGAACTTGCTAAACTTTTGGTGGAAAGACAGGCCCATTGGACAAGTATAGTTCAAAAAGAGATTACAAGCTTGGTTAACGACGAGCCGATAAATCCCGGATTGACGGAATATCTAGTCGCATTGGGTAACGATCAAATGAAAGGTGCAAACTATACTGAAGTTATACTAGATAAGTATTCAAAATTGGTTTCCAGCAAATATCAAGAGGAAATGGATCTTTCCTTGAATTTAGCTATTGATGGTTTTGCAGATTTGGCAAAATATTGTTGTGATGGTCTTATAGTTATCATATTCAACGATATGAGGAAAATCTTTGATGTGATTTTCTCAAAAGAATGGTATAATAATAACTTATTACCACAGATATCTGAAACTCTCATGGAATACTTATTAGACTTTAAGGATACTATGGATGAGACTTTATTTGAGTTGATATTAGAATCAACTATAGATTTCACAATTTACAATTACTTGAAACCTTTGAAGAATAGTCATAGTTTCAAAATGAAAAAGCTTGAAGCTTTGGTGTCAAGAGACGTTGAGGTGTTGTATAAATTATTCGTCCAGTTTGCTGATGAGAATTTGATACAGGCAAGGTTCAAAGTATTTGAATACTTGTTAGATTTATCTCAATTAGAAAGCTCAATGATACTTGATAAATGGGCAAATGAAATATTGATTGATTTCAACGATTGTTCAATCGAGTTTGTGGAAGGGATATTACTTTGTCGTAAAGATATGGATAAGTCCAAGACTATTGCATTGATACTGGAATTGAAAGCAATCAAACAACAGTTTGAATCTGCACATGATGTTCAACCTTCATTCATGGGTAAGTTCATCTTACGTGATTAGTTACAGAAAAATCATCATCATATATTGATAAATTTTAATAAAGTTCAAATAAAAAATAAAAAAGAATTGAATAAGCAATCAGATTCCCACAATATGTAATTCCTTCTTATCCCACGCTGACATGATTTGAATGAAAGAGGTACAAAGTACTAAAGGACTACTAACTTTAGATTCATCAATTTGAAATCTATAATCAATTTCACTAACTGAACCACTTCTTACCAATGCTACTCTTTCGTGAATCTCATCATATTCCATACCTTCGTTTTTGATTTTCTCAAGATATCCAGAAGAATTCATCCATCTATAAGACACAATTCTGGACTTGTTTCTAGAATTCAATTTGAAATGAGTGGATTGACCCCTTTTCTTGGTAACCAATGTTAATTTCCTTTTTTCAATCTTGTTTGGTTCAGTCTTCAACGATTGTGCTAAATTCTTCAATCTTCTTTTTAATGGAGTTTGAACTCTTTGCAACAAGTGTTGATGTTTTTTTTCTGCAGAGTTGATATCAATCTCGGTCAAATCTGAATAATTCATATTAACAGGTCTTTGGCCAATATAACTGAAGTTTTTGGAATAATGCTGAAGGTTTGCAAAAAAATCCGGCTCTGGGACATCATTGCTGTTGCCAATCCTCTGTATCTGATCATGTACATTTTCATCATCTGCAACCTCAGCATCATTCATAGAATCAATCATCTTAATAGTCTTAGCATAAACATCAATAATAGCAACTGGTTTATTGGTTCTCACATCACAAAACACCCATGTCTTGTGTCCAACTATGGATTTATGTGAATGGTTCAAATCCAACTTTTTCAAATCAATACCACCGTTATAATCAGAGTATAAGTTCAACTTAATAAATTGGTAAATCACTTGATTATCTGAGTTCCAAACATTGATACATTTAGCTGATTTTTTCTTGAAAAGTGCCACCTGGATTCTTGGTGCATGGACCATTTGATAAGCTGTTGTAGAAGGGATCTTTAGTGGGATTTGGTTGGCTCTATCTGATTCTCTCAATTGTTTTTTGTGATTGTGGTGGGAAACACCAAATGCAGCAGCTGTTAAAGTAGCGGAACCTAGCAATCCAAGAATGAGGAACTCCATTTTGTTTTAGCAAGTTATTTTTGTAGAGAAGTTTAGTAAAAAATTGCTATTGCCGTTTCTTTGTCTCATGTTTTTCTCATAAATCGGTATGGTTTTGTGGATTTTGCAGCATAAAAATCATATGCAGATTATAGATTGGTCGAGGCACGTTTTTTTAATTTTAGTTTTTATTAATTTAATTTTATATAAAGAAGAAGAAACTCAGCGGCAAAAGAAGAACTGAATCAAAAACAACACAAATCATGTCGGAAAGAAAAGTTATCAACAAGTACTATCCACCGGACTTTGATCCATCAAAGATCACCAAAAAAATCAAAACCAATAAAGCTGCAATTGATCAAAAACAAACTGTTAGATTAATGACACCATTTTCAATGAAGTGTAAAAATTGTAATGAATATATATCCAAATCCAAGAAATTCAATGCTAAGAAACTGTTATCACCTGAGAAATATCTTGATTTTAAGATCTATAATTTTTTACTTAAATGTCCGCGATGCAACAATGATATCTCATTCAGAACAAATCCTAAGAATTCAAACTATACAATGAATTACGGGGCTATAAAGAACTATGACTCTAAAGATGAGTTGGATGTCAAACATGAGACAAGCGATGAGATTTTGGAAAGATTGGTGAAGGAAAACAAGGAAGATATGGATTATCAGGATAAAAAATTACAGAGATCTAAAGATCCATTTTACGTTAAGAAAGAGAAATTGAATCTGATTGAGAATCTAGAGGCAAAGATATTGAATGATAAGTTGGAGCAAGATATCATTGATGAGTTGGAGAATATCAAGGATAGAAATCAGTACTTGGAGATGAAAAGAAATAATATTAATTTGATTGAATTTAGCGATAAGAAAGATGAAGATGATGATGATGATGATGAAGAGATATCCAATCTTTTCAAGAATTATAGACAAACTGGTATTGTATTGACTGAGCCTAGTAAGAAGAGAAAGATTAACCTGGTTGAGGTTGGCGATGACAGTATTAATGATAATGATAATGAAAATGAAAAGAGTAATGAAAAGAATAATGAGATGATTAATGACCAAGATAATGAAAAGAATGATGATAAAAAATCAGCATTCACTATAAAGAAGAAGAAGAATTTAATAATTAAGAAAAGTGTTAGTTTGGTTGATTACTCTTCTGATTGAGTATGAATATTTTCTTTATACAAAAATTAAATTTTTACCTCCATGAGATGTCCTTATGCATATTCAGGTTCTATAACTAAACCAAAGTACTCATATTGATATGCGATATTAATTGAGTTACATTGTTGGCTATACTCGATTATGAGCTACTTCTTTTTGATGGTTGGATAGATACTGAGTGTTTGCTCGTATTCTAAAGTTGTGAAACGTTGCTAATGGATCAAATGAAGGAATGGCCTGGAGTCAATGAGATTAAATGTGAGTATTGAAATTACATCCTATCATTAGATTGAATCTTTATATTTTTGATTATATCACTTTCACTTGTAGGTCATAATTCAGTGAGATGTTGCAATACTTTTGAAGAGAAACTACAATCAATAACACAATTAATTTATTTAAAACAATAAATAAAAAATAAAATTAAATTTAATCAGCATTTCTTTTAGCAGCTTTCTTAGCAGCTTTTCTTTGAGTACCAAAGATTTTCTTATCTCTGTTTTTCTTTTGTTTTCTTTGTTGTCTAGAAGCTTTTTCAACTTTAGTAGCTAAACCATATCTAACTAATCTATAAGCTGGTTCAAATTTTTTAGCATCAGCAACAGAAGAGTAAATTAAACCAAAACCAGTAGATTTACCACCACCATATTGAGTTCTGAAACCAAAGACGGAAACAGAATCTTTTTCAGCTTTGTAGATAGTTGATAATTTTTCTCTTAATTCATCTTTTGAAATATTTGGACGATTTGGATGTAAAACATCAATGACAAATTGTCTTCTTGATAATAATGGGTTGGAGATAACCTTACGGGTTCTGATGGTAATAGCGTCACTCTGAAATTTGTTAGTAATTTGTAAAAAAAAAAATTGTTAAATAGGATGAACTTGTATGACAACTTTGTTGACAATTCAATGATTTTCAAGATTTTTCAAATCATTATATAAAAGGGTATCAGTTAAAGAATAAACATTCAATATAACAGTTGTTTTAACGTGATTGTGAACGCCAATAGTCAGTAATCCAGTATAATAACACATACCATATTCGATGATTAGTTGAAAACAATTTAGTTAATATAAATTAATCACTATTTTCTAAATAATTAAAAATGAAAATCCAGATGAAAATTGGTTATTCAGTATAACAGAATGGCTCGATTTGTCAGTGCTTTGTCATCTGTTTCCATTGGTTGGTCGTGTTGGGCACATATTTATTTGTGAATTTTTGTTCGCGGTTTTTTTTTTTGTGCGTCACTTCTTGCGGCCTCAGTAAATGTCAGAACCGTGGAGCAGTAATTGTGGTCATGGTAATCTCAATTTGGGAAACCAGTCACAAGAATGGAAAAATAATCTGTAGACTAGACTTCGAGACTTCGAGACTCGAGAGAGAGAGAGAGATGTTGTCGTTGAAACTACAGAATAGTGAACTCTGAATGTAATATAGTCATTGATTCTCTGTAATATGTAATATAAATCGATCTGTATGATTCATAACATTGCACTTTACTATATATAATACAGTCTATTTTGTTCATCACTCAAATATGAGAGCATTAGATAGTGAATACTGAATACTGAATACTGAAATACACACTGATAATTATGTAATTAAATAATCGAAAAAAAAAAGAGTGAGATAATAATATATACGACGACATGATCTAAACTCCGGAAAGATGAAATCTGAAAGTGCGATAATCGATTGTAAGTTTTAACTTTGTTCAGTATAATTATTAATCAGGGTCTTAAATTTCTACGCAATAGCCTAATAGCTTTTAAGTCAAGCTACGAAACAAATGACCCACGGAGATTGGTGCAACCACACTCAGTTTATCAATTTTTCGCATCGGAATTTGGCATAACAATTTGCAATTTGCAATTTGCAAGTACGTTTGCTTATAAATCCCCCCCTCCCCCACTTTTCATAAGAATTGATCACATCGATAAACAGTTTAACCGACACCAATTCCGTCCACGGATTCTCGCTGTCGCTAACCCCGTTGGTTATCAGATGTATCACGTTCGATGTTAACTTTTAACAACTTGAATCTTGATCGAAGTAAATAAACAGTGAACAAATACTACCCGTTCCGAAACAAAGAGAATCCCGTGCTTCGGGGGATTAAGACTTAAGAGGGGTATACCGTATATTTACTATCAATCATTGATAAATGTAGTATATATCTTATGATTACTATAATCGGTGAATCAACGACAGAGCCGACTTTCGTGTTATTATCAACATCGGCTCAAGGAAGTACAGCAGTCCGCTCGGAGTTTGCAGCACCCCACAAGTTCCAAGCTGTTCAACATGGCCGCGAGCTGCAAATGACCCCTCTTCATTTTCAATTTTCAGTGTTCACTGTTCGTGAGCTTGGCTCTGATTGTATATAAAGTCAAGGTTCCATCCGTAGTACATGCCATCTAGGCTGCAATATACAGGAAATAACAACAAAAGATACATCTCAAAATGCTCTCTATCAAAAGATCCAGCTTGAAATCATTCAAGTATGTTGCAACTGCAGCAAGACTATACTCATCGTTACCACTCCAAGTCCCCGTCACATTGCCAAATGGTTTGAAATACATTCAACCAACTGGTCTATTCATAAATAACGAATTTGTCGCTTCTCAAAACTCACACACTTTCGCCGTGTTGAACCCTTCCACAGAAGAAGAAATTACTCACGTTTACGAAGCTCGTGAAGAAGATGTCGATATTGCCGTGGAAGCTGCTTCCAAGGCTTTCAAATCATCTTGGTCCACACAAGACCCAATTGAAAGAAGTAAAGTGATGTATAAATTAGCTGAATTGATTGATGAAAACCACGAGTTGATATCCTCAATTGAATCCTTAGATAATGGGAAATCAATGCTTTGTGCTCGTACTGATGTTAGATTAGTCGCAAATTATATAAGATCATGTGCAGGTTTCGCTGATAAGATATATGGTAAACAAATTGAAACGGGTAATACACATTTCAACTATACTAAGAGAGAACCACTCGGAGTATGTGGACAAATTATTCCTTGGAATTTCCCATTATTAATGTGGTCTTGGAAAATTGGTCCTGCTTTAGCCACGGGGAACACTGTTGTTCTTAAACCTGCTGAATCAACTCCATTATCTGCTCTTTTTGTCTCCACTTTAGTTAAGGAAGCTGGAATTCCACCAGGTGTTATAAACATTGTTTCAGGGTTTGGTAAGAATTGTGGGAATGCAATTGCATCTCATCCTAAGATTAAAAAAATCGCATTCACTGGTTCAACAGCTACTGGAAGAACTATAATGAAAGCAGCTGCAGATTCAAATTTGAAAAAAATTACATTGGAATTAGGTGGGAAGTCTCCAAATATTGTATTTAGTGATGCTGATATTGACCAAGCTGTTAAAAATATCGCAATTGGTATTTTCTATAACTCTGGTGAAGTTTGTTGTGCTGGTTCAAGAGTGTATGTGCAAGATACTATTTATGAAAAATTCAATAGTGCTTTAACAAAACACGTTGAATCATTAGTTGTCGGTGATCCTTTCCACAAGGATACTTTCCAAGGTTCTCAAACATCAATAGCTCAAATGAACAAGATCTTGAGCTACGTCAAGATCGGGAAGGATGAAGGTGCAACATTATTATCTGGAGGTGAAAGACTCGGCTCGAAAGGATACTTCATCAAACCAACTATATTCACAAACGTTACTGAGCAAATGAGGATCGTTAAAGAAGAAATTTTTGGTCCTTTCGTTACAATTTCAAAATTCTCAACTGTTGATGAAGTAGTCGATATGGCTAATGATTCAGAGTATGGTTTAGCTGCTGGTATACACACTTCGGATCTTAACAAAGCCATTGATGTATCCAATAGAGTGAACGCAGGGACAGTGTGGGTCAACACATATAATGATTTCCACCAACAAGTTCCATTCGGTGGATTTGGACAATCTGGTATTGGTAGAGAAATGGGTGAGGAAGCTTTGGATAATTATACTCAAGTTAAAGCAGTTAGAATTGCCATCACTAAGCAAGAAAAGTAGTTTATCTATTTAATATTTATTTACTAATTACATCATCATATATATTTTTATTTATCATGATTCATTTATTCATTTGTAAATTGTAAATTTATATCAATTTCTTATCGGCGATAGTAACAATCTGCTTCGCACGTAACACCATGTGACGTGATTTCTGTTGGACCCTTGATTACATAACATTGGTCCCATTAAGTCAGTGAATCTGTTTGTATATAAAGTCTTTTTGTGTTCATTTATTGTTCATAAGCCTTAAAACGTTCAATTGTCAGTGGCCATTGATAAATTTACCCAATTTTACATCTACTCATCTTCTTCTGAGAAGCCAGAGCTTATATTGGGTTTGCAAAGTCTGTTGGCCGAAAAGAAGCCTTTCAAATATTATTTTGGTGCTTTAACTGTTATTGAAATTGAATCAGAGTCAGAAACTGTTAGGAAATTATCCAGTGATTTAGCTAATCATTTACACGCAGCTGCTGCTACAGTCCATTCTTTGGATGTAATGATATCTGTTTTAATATCTAGAGAAGATTTTTTCCGAAAAGTTTTTGATGCCCCTAACCATGGTTCAATTATAACCTCGCTGAAAGGTAAAGAAATGATAAAAGTGTTCGCAGCATTTTGTTACTCATATAGTGTCATAAATGAAGTGGTGACTGTCTACAAGAATCCTTTGGTGATGAACTGTTGTTTGAAGACCTCTTTAGGATGACACCTACTGAAGTGGATACCGATACATCATCAGATACTCCATCCCACTTGGCACCAAATAATCAAAAAAAAGTCCCATTGATGAATCAAGTGCTTTAAATGGTAGGGAATCTATACTCAATAATCTGGAAACTGGCAATGCATCAAAAAAAATAAAAACTATGTGGGATGCTCACAAAGATGGGGTCTACCTTGGGCTACTCCAATAATTATATTTTGGGATATAATATTTGTTATTTTAGCTGCAAACCTGGTAATAAGTTTTACCTTTTTAGTCATCATGGAGAACGAGATTTCATGTTCTACGTCTGATGATTCCTTAGATGGGGAGATAGGTCTTTGCTTAAAGGTTTTGGAGGAAATAGATTACCAATACCAAGACTACATTCTTGAAAATATATATGACGAAAGCGGAATCATCAGATTCATTTCCCCCTTTTTGAAAATTTATCGGTGTACAAAAGAGAAGAAAGTATTAAACACTTTTGCAAAATTGTTTATGTTTACACAATCTACCGAAAAAGGAGAAACGATTCTGCAGATGAAGTTCCGCCATTTCAAACAGAAACTATAGGTAATCAAGGATAGTGACTGGTACAGAAAGCTCAAAACAGTCCTCAAAAGGACTTACGTTAACTTATAAAGGAACCGGTTATATTTCATCAAAAAATGTAGCATCTAAAAAGGGATGGAGCATCCACTCATTGATTGGACCAGTTTCTTCCGTATCCCATACCCCATGTATCTCCTGATATGGAGTCCTTGTTTGTTTGACCGCCATATATTCCCGTAACCGATGTTGGAAAATTGTCCTAGGCGTGCTATTCTTGAGTTCCCTAACTCTAGAAGGTTCCTCAATTTTTTCAAGAAATGAGTCACCAACTTTAAGCAAGTTGACCTCTTTCATGAATGATTCTGGACCATCTTTTCCGGAAACTCATGTGCCATCAGCAATTGCAGGCAGCAGTAAAGTTATCTGGACACGTTTTGTTGAGAACTAGATTTTCAGTTTTAGATAGCATACCACTTCCATCCCCAAAATATTCATAAACATGCCATGTAAATGTGTAGAATGAGAAAGCATCCAAGGGAAATGTCTTGGTGAATTCTTTTTCATTGTTTGTGCCCAAAACTGATTCAAACCCACCATTTTAAGGTTCAGTGGAAAATCTCTGGATGAAATTTCTCAAATTTTCAAAACAATTGAAAGATAAATTTGACAATCTATTATATTGATATACTAAACGATTAGCTTTCAGAATATCCGCAGCTGGCTCCCTCATATATTTCGGTTCACGAGAAGACGTATTATAATCTACAATAATAAGAAAATCCATCAAACCCATTAAAAAAAAAAAATTTAATATTTGGATTCTTAGCACATATTCCCAAGAAAGTAGATAGCTTCATAGCATTTTGGGACATTCTTTTTGACTCTACCTTTGATTTCTTGTGGTTTCGGGATGTTATAGCGAACTAAATTGGTACTGGCTAATCTTTTGAGACTTTACCACCTTTTTATATTTTTTGAATCACTCGTTGGATAGGGTTTCTCTAGTCAATGCTGAATTTCCGAATACAGGGAGACCTGTAAAAAGTGATCCGTAATATAAATATGAACGTTCATCAATTATTGGTCTCGCATTTAATGTGAATGATTTCAAGTTTCTATTTGTAGATAAGCATCCAATCGTCTTCAATTGTAAAGGAATCAATTCAAGCGGTATAGGCATATGAGTGCAGTTGCAAAGATTCCCATAGATTCCACATTCAAACTGAAATAATTTGACAATCTTAGGGATAAACTCACTGATAAAGTCAAATAGTTCATAGTTCAGTACTGTTGGTGATTCCCCAAGAAATAATTCAATAGTAAATGATAATATGAAACTTGATAGTAGGGAATTCTTCACTATAGTATTTAATAGCAGCACAATATCATGAGGATGATAAACTATCCTTATATTTTTACTGTATTTGTATTCGTAGCTTAATGAATTATAACGTTCCGTATTAACGGTTCTCTTCCTATAATATTGATGGATGGGGAACCCCATCCAAGGTGTTTTTTTTTTGAGCGTTTGAAGCACTTCGACAGCCAACCAAAGACTTCTGGTGATATTTCTGTTTGAAATGCTCATAAAACAGATTTTTCTGGGCCAAATCAGATATCAACACTATATGTACTCATCTGTATAGCTCCGGACAACAAGCAATCTCATATAGTTTTTTGCAAACTGATTAAATGCTTAATATCAAGATAATAGATAATCTCAGTAATCAACTCTCGTGGTAAATCGAGTAATGGTAATTTGATTCTTGCTTCGTTCTGAAGTACAGCTGAATGATTTGTGATTAGCGGTAAGCAGCAGCAACACCAACACCAAAGATTTTTGAATGAAAAATATCCCTTTTTGCATAAATTGTATATGTGTCTTAACACTTGTCGTGGTTTATTTTTTTGGTGGAGAAGTATAGTAATTTTAATTGGTAACTATAATCAAATTTCACATGAACTTTTCTCTTGAACCTAGAGATGAGCGCCGCCTTTGTTGAGGCATAAATAAAGCCTGTCTATCCATCTATCCACGTGACTCTTTTATATATACGCTAATTATTGTTTACACACATCATGATTCACGATTCATGAATCACGACGTGTCTATATATTCTCTATTTGTATCTTTTTAAAATGCAACTGAAAACAGTAGTATTTACATATATTTATTAATTATATTTTAATAATATAAGTGCCATATGAGACGTAAAATTTACAACGTATATAATTTATATAATGCGCCATATCATGATGTGTTATAAAGTTAATCCTATGCCTACGGTTGATGTAAATAAACAGGCAAATGTATCTCGAGCAATCAGCAGATTGGTACGATCTATATATGAGGAAAAGGATGTGTAAAAAGGTGAAGAGAGAAGACCATATCATTATTTGAATAATCATAAAGGTTTTCAAAAGCTCAACCTGATCGGAGATCAGGCAAGAAATGATAAAATTTAAAACGCATGAGCAACAACATGACCAATTGTACACCTAGTTTAAATAGGGAACGTGTGTACGAAACCATCATCCATAACAGTGTGACTCGTGAGTCGTGAGTACCAGAGGTGCTTGCAGATGCAGTCGACAGTGATCACTGATGGACCAACCAATCATGATGATCATGAATTATATCTATATTATATGCATTATTTAAAGCTTATCGAAAGCGGCCTTTTGTTTATAATAATCTTATATATATATTTTTTTTTTTGGATGCAAAACATTTATTATAAATTTATTAGTACGTAAACTATACTTGATCTAACTAATTACTAGACCTCAATCCTTCGACTGAAAGATAATTCTTGTGACTTTCACCAAGAACCTTAAACGTATTAAATCTGCTCATGCATCATTAATCTCATAGTATACCTGCTTGAAATATTTTCTAACGTATATATCTATTTCTTTATCATCTAATGGTTCTGTAATCAAAACTTTAGTCCTAAATCTTCTTAAACTCCTCATGCTTTTCAATATCTCTAAAACATGATTAAATTTAATGATTTCTTCAACATTCATACTGCCTATTAACTCCCGTAAATTGAAATTTAAATTGAATAGTCTATGTAGCTTTTTCATTATCACACAGCTACTATATAGTATATTGATTTATTAAAGAATTAGCCCAAAAAAAACGTCGCCCGAATCAGTCAAGTATTGGCTCATTCTCCAGAAATCTGCTTTCCTATATATATACAGACTTCCTATAATTTATTGCAAACTCAAAGCTGGTTACAACAAAGTTAGAGACACGGCTATCTCCATTAAGAAAGTATAACTGTTCTACTAGGAGAAGTAGATTTCGTTGCGGCCAACCCGCCATGATATAAACATATCAGTGCGGGGGGCTTGGGCCTTGGACAATCTTTGTGTTTCTGCCTCCAACATATATATATATATATATAATTCAAATCTGCATGCTTATGTTTGTTCTGTGTCATTAAAACTGCTGCTGCCTGCAATGTTCCAAAATCATGATTAATATAATTTAAGTGATAATATATTAGTTAATATTTGACATGATATATTTATAATGCTCTCAGTCCAGCTGCACATTATAATTGAATTATGATTAATGCTCCTCAATTTGGTCATTTAATTGTTAAAAAAAGTTTTGATCAATTTTTAATGAGAAGTAATATATATAATAATATAAAATAATTTAATATATTTCATATTTGAAAAAAATAAAAATATATATTAAATTATATATATTATTCAAAAATTAAACAAAAAACAGTATAATTAGTCTATATGTATATAATTATATTATAAAATACGTTATAACGATATTCAATATATATATATATATCATGCAATTATATATCAAATTATATATATATTATGAATAGATAAAAATTACAATTAATTAATTAATTAAAGTGTATAATTTTTAGTTAATTTATACATATTATCGCCAATATATAACTAAAATTACAGCCAGCGGATCCAAACATATACAGCTGTATATGTAGCTGTACGTAGTTTGGAAGAGTAGACTAACATAATTTTCACACCTGGCGCAAGAACTACATTTGTTGAGGAACCATGGATGAAAGTCATGTGAGTAGACCGTATCTTATATCTCTGTGTTACATATTCATTATCAAGTTGCGATCTCGATTCGCTACTCGAACCCTGTGCGAATATACCAGTGTGATGCATACTGTTTGCAAGAATTTATGGGGGACCAAATGGTCTAGACATTCTTGATCACAAGATATTAAAATTGGCTAAATGACAAGAAGCTGCAAAAAATTCTAAACGCTCGAGGTTAACCGAGCAAAAATCCGACCAGGCTAACTTGGTTACCTAACTTTCTACATATATTAAAATTTAACCTTATGATATTTCCTCAAAGTTAGAAATTCAGAGTTAATTTTGGCTGCAAATTATATACATGTTTCGTATTTATTTCTCTCTTATAATGAGTTTCATATTGACCGTGGTCCGTCTGATAGTAATTCAGATCTAGTTATGTCACTGTCGTAAGTGTAGTATATAGAAAATTTTAAACGACTTGATCAGGTCATAATCAATTAAGTTCTTGTTTCTATATGTATATAGGTAATTATCTAGGTCACCGGTTGAATTCCTTCGAAATATTAAATATTAATTTTATGATCAAATTTAGTTGATCTGCAGATATATATAAAAAATAATAAGTGTAATTTATTAATATATAGAAATTAATTAATATGGCCGGATCGACGTCAGTCAATATGGACGACTCAGATCTAGTCAATTAATACATGTATTAATTGTAATAATTCCTTGATGACGTTGACAATATACATATGTCGTCCGGCTTTATACGTTGTACATTCATACCTCTATAAACAAGTAATCTCTTGAAGAAAATGACTTAATTTTGTTGTGATTTATAATTCAAAAGTGCCTAATTATTTAATTCCTATACACAGCCGGTAGAGCTACGATATACAGTAATCCATAAGACCAAATATTGAAAAAAATGATTCATGAGCAATCTGGAATTAACTTGCAGTATAGTATAATATTATTATATTGGAATTAGATTCACAAATACTAATCACATATATCCCTGAATTGCAGTGGCATATCCGGTGTGTCTCTTCATGTCTTGTTTAATTGATCAATTTTACATATGATACATGTATAAATATATCGAAGAGTACCTTATAATAAATATCTTCATATTACAAGCTGTCGAAGCTGAAAACTGGTTGACCGGACGTACTCAGGAGTTAGTAGCAGGATATATATTTTTGTCAACCAAATTTAAAAATTATATGTCCACAACAAAATTCCTTCACAGTTACCAGCACATTGTAAATATATACTGAAACTTCGCCAAAAACTACTTATATAAGGCTATTCCTGTACTTGAGAGCATCTGATTCGAGCTACAGTTCATATTTATATTCATTAATTGATTTATACATCACCATATCATATTGTTAGCCACTTTTTCTCCGGATAGACGTTAATATATTGAGATCATGAAATTTGAATCATGATATTAACTATAGTATCCCTTTTAATTGCTCGACTATCGGGCCTCGGCCCTATATACGTTGTAGATTAAGCAGGTTTGAAGAGTGACGTTAAATTATTTCCTAATATATTATATTTAATATTTGTGATCTTCCCGAGAACATTTTCCCACTGAGAGGCCATAAAAACTGATTATAAATATATGTTGTCAATTAACGGCTGTCGAAGTATAAAGAGTTTTTGTTTATTGGCCTTATATCACAAATAATACGTCTGCCATTTTTTATTCTTTCTCAAGGAATGCTCGAGCCTTGAACCGCGGGCAATTACAAGATTCATGACCAGCTAGTTGAAACTGATAATTATAATTATAATTATAATTTATAAACAGGTAATTTTTTATATTGATAAGCGGGGCCATTATACAATGGCCGGGTTTATGATATATGTCAGTCGCCCAAGCCTTTGACCATTGATCACAGTGTTCGATTCAGTATGTTAAGCAGATAGATAAAACACTGTATGACTATCTTACAATAGTTGACCTGTCAATTAAATTCTTCAATGCTTACGATAATAATAGAACTTATACGTAGCGAGTTCAAATGGAACTTGGAAGTATAATAGACTATAATATTACAGAAGGGAAATATTTAGCTTGAAGTGATGTCTTACAATCAGATCATAAATATTAATACGATACTTGAGGAGAACTAGGAAGTTATGTTGTGTGCATGTACGTATTTACCTTTCATACTATAATATCTTCATTGTAATCAATGTGCAATATGATCCTACATAGCCATTTGAGTGTTCTTTGCTTAGATCCTTTGATATATCATATGATAGGGTGGGCATAGTAGAAGTAAATAACGCAACCTGTAGGCATCGACCAGCTGTAATAAATATGAAATGATCAGGAGATATATTAAAATTGTACATGGGATTATATGTGAAACTCTTTAGATGATTCGATGAACTATTGGATCTGGTTCCCTCAACAATTCCAGTCACAGGGAGTACTTGTCCAATTATAACTTACAAGATACACTTTCTCTTATGTACTCTGGATTATAAGTTGTAACAAATGGTTGAATAAAAAGTGAAACAAAATATCTATAGTAATCAAATCAATCATCCCTCCCAAGCACCATATTACAGTAGAAAATCATCAAAGAAAATTGATATATTTGTAACTGAATGATTTACTAGAGACAAATCTGATGTATAATTGATCAATTAAACTCCTCACGTTTTAACAAAAAGATCCAGATTATCTTTAATTAAAACATGAAATTCATTAGAGAAATAAGTTGCTGAGTAGAACAGAACGCCTGTCCGTGTGTAATACTATGGTTGAGCGTATGGGCCTAGAAGACTATCTATGAAACTTTGGGTATGATCTAGCTAGTTGGATACTCATACAGCAGAATACGAAACTAGATCAATGAATTAGATATTTAACGTAGAATATAGTAGAGTTCTGACCTCTGAGTGACTATACTTGTTTTACTTTGAAAGGTGTTGCAACTTGCAATTTGAAATGATCAATTGGGTACTTTATAAAAGTGTAGGGAACCTGGAAGTACAAATCTGTTCTAAATTCATAAAGAAAGACACAGAATCATCGTTAACGAAAGATCTAGAATGAAAATTTTATTCAACAAACGAACAAAATAAGTAACCAGCGAATAAAAAACAGACAATAGAATTCCATTGATCAACGGTAGAGAAGGACCTTGTTGTAAAGTAGATCACTTAATTGAAACTGATCTTCAGAAACATCGAATATGTGCTGCAACGTATTCCACCTCTCCAACCAATCATAGGGAAGGGCTCTTCCATGTAGATTTCACACATTCCCTACCAATCGAAGCAAAGATCTTGCTCATTTATTCAGCTTACAAATAACATAGTCTGAGTAACAAGTTACAGACGTCAATAAAGAATCTCATCTGCTCACAGATCTTTCATTTCATCTGGCATTTGCAGCAATTATCGGCGCACTGAAATGAGACAAAAGGCGTTGGCCAATCACACCTCTTTTGTTCCTTGTCATTGTGTAAAACTTCTCTGCTTCTTTTAGACAACGACTGACTCAGAACACTGCCACCGGCCAGTGCCACTGTTGTGCGCAATCCCAGCTTCCTATTCAATGAATCAATTGGCTAATAACTATTTACTCTGGACAAACACTTATGTCCCAGGTACTAAATTAACAGTCTAATTGGCTCAAGTTGCACAGAATGAATGAATTGCACATGATTCATCTTGCACCGAGCACCATGAAAAGTGAAACCTTCATGAACAATCTCACTTGTCATCTGCCGGCAGTCTGCGGTAGGCCATGCAAATCGTTACTTAGGCTGTTCACCATAGTTAAGTACCTCTAAAATTTTAAATTGACATGATTTCAAACGGAAAAAAATCTACAATTGGATAAATAAATAAATACAGATACATTGGATATATACATCATTTTAGCTATAAAAAGAGCTGTTCCCATAACACAAAATCCAATTTCTATTTTATCATTATCATCACAACACTTGATTGATCGAAAATATTAACACTCTTTCGATCAGTCAAGTATTGGGAAAGAATTGATATTGTTCAACCTCACACCGTGGTAAAACATTCCCCTGCAATCCTCAAAATACTTTACAACTGGTGGTTGTATTATGATAATTAATATATTTTAGATTTTGTGTTTTAATGAGATTTGTAGCTGTTTAAATAGTTTTTGATCCAATTTCAAAAGCTTTTTTTCGAATTTTTCAATGTGAAACTCACTAATTAACTCCTACATGATTCTACTCTGATCACTGTCACTATCCATGTGTCTTATGTTTTCCTTTTGTCTCCTCAAGGTTATTTCTTTGGTTATATTTTTTTCTCTTTTTTTTCTCTTTTTTTTTCGCCCATTTTTTCACATTTTTTCACATTTTTTTTCACTCACATCTACATACCTAATTTAACCTGCTTCGCCTAACGTATGATTAGTGTACATTTAATGACACATCACTAATTGAAAACCACTCTTAGCTAATTAGTGACTGAGTGGTATCATTGATTCATTGAGCATGGCGGTATCAGCTTTATTCAACTGATCATAAATTATAATGAAGCCATTCCAAAATTGCTACTCAAGATATCTGCAACTCTATACATGATGCGAGGTAGTATGTCTCGAATATGGTAAAATTCACCTTTTTTTTTGCCAGTCCATTTCACGCAATCTGAATCTATTTATATGCCCAAATTGCCGTCCTATATATATCTCTTGTCAAATTATATGGCATCACTGTTATGTAAAAAACCTTATAATAGTCTCACGACTGTTAACCAACTAATTATTGTCAATTGTCAATAAACAATATGGAAATCTATGGTTATGCAAATCCAAGTGAGATCTCTTGTATCTGCAAGAACATTAACAAGCTTTCATCCACTTTTCTATTGTTTATTGTTTGTTGTTCATTGTTTTATTGGTGATAATTCCTAAATAGTAAAAGTGTGGTACTAATGAAGAAGTGTACATTGGGTATTAATTATAAATTTATTGATCCAGCACGTCTCTATATAACTATATACACTGCAGCTTTTAAATCTTTTGATTCTTGATCTAGTAATTCACTCAGATCATATTGTATGCATATAATCATGATTCATCAACCATTGATCGGAAATAATCATAAATATAATATCGATGTAATTAAAAACTGATATAAGCTTCATGTGAAAAACTCACAATAATATTCTATAATTTCCTCATCAATCGACCGAAGTACATATAATGTTTGTTCCAAAGCTCAAACCTCCTAGCGATCGCTTTTCAATATCTATGGGTAATTCATACCTTAAGTCATCCTGTAATTGATTATATGGATCGACATTGATTTTTTTTTCCAGCCAGTTCTGCTATAGATCAAACTTCATCAACATAAAATATTAAACCAACTCTAGAACACCCCTGTTCATAATAAGCCCGATGTCTATAATTTTCTGAAATTTGCCTTGTAACTGAGCTTTTATGGTTTTCCACATAAGATCTTGTCTTTTCTTCATAGTCGATGAATTTCTTGAATATTTTAAAATTTTCCTCTTTGGAGAATTGTTCAGTTGTGTCTGAAAAATTAATCATTAAACTGTCTAATGACAAATCGAACATTGTAGGATGGTCTTTCAAATCCAGTAACTTATCATAACTAGGTGGTATATTATCAATTATATCTTGAGTAATATTTTCAAAATGGAAATTGAACGATTTCAATCGTTTTATATCGTATTCTGGGAAGTTCAATCTGATTAAATTTTCACACTGATAAATCAAACTACTTATTTTCATACAATTGTAAAGACAGTCAAAAAAAGTAGTCTTTGCAGAACAATGCGTATAACCATCGCCATATGTTTTAGCCTTAATCTTCATAGAATCTTGCGGTGAAACAAGATTCCAAATTTTATGATAACCAGATCTGCATGTGTGTTGAATATACATTTCAATATTAATAGAATTGAAAGTTATATTTGAAAATTGAATGAATAACGATGGATCAAAATTTTCACGACGACTTAAACAGAAATTTTGACGAATCGAGCAATATTTATTACAAACAAATGAAGCACGATACGATTGATACTTTGGATACTCTTGGGTAAAAAACCTATATCCATCACATACTATGTTCTTATAAATCATTGAGGCTAATTTAGCAGATACATTGAAAAAATCACAATTAACTAATTTTTGATGGAAGTATACTTTTTCGTATTGCGGATAAAACAGAAATTCAAGTTGACTTGATATGAATTGAACTCTTCGATGAGCTGATTTTAAACGAGCTTCACGTTCGACGCGACGATTCAATAAAACAGGTAACATATCAACCGCCAAACGTTCTTCGCTTATATTAAGCCAATCCACGAAGACCAGTTTAACCAAGAAACGAACTTTAGAATTGTCATCACATATAATTCTTATTAATTTTTCTGTTGAAGTATCTTTGAGAGTAAATCCCCAATTTAATATTATTAATTTCACAAGCTGTTGTTAATCTATTTCTTGAATGCTTTTTAATAACTTGGTAAAGTTTTGTTTTAAAATCATTTGATATATCCATCATGTCAAGTATTACTGAAGTATTCTTATCCCATTTTCTTGCAGACATCATATATGGATAAGTTGCGTTTGATGGTAAAAAAATATGAATTGAATGGAATAATTTTTTCTGAGCTAAACAACACAATCTCTTTCTAGTGAGTGATAAGTTTAATATGGATTGTTTATCAACATAGAAATCAATATTTCTATCATTATCTGATCTGGGAATTCATTTAATAATTTCCAATTTCCAATTTTATTCGAACTGGGAGACTGAAAGTATTCCCAAGGATTGACCAATTTCATTATAGTTGGTCGATGAAAGGATACAAAAACATCCACCACAAAGCTTTTTGATCTCTATGAAATTGTATAGTATAATCAGAAGAATTTGCAACCAGTAGCTGCAAATTATGACAAGGGCTCCATAACCGCTATAGACTTCATATTGGTTGGATGAGCCGCATCATGACACAAAATCTATAATTTTTGTCTGATTAATGATGAGAGCGGCTAACATTCAGGTATCTAATGATAGAAACTCAATCCGAGGAACGCCATCTTCAACTTCTTCAGGGTTCATTCTTCATAGAAAACAAAATGGATGCTGAATTCGTATGCATTTATAGTAAACTACTATCTGAATCAATATCTCCAAAACAAAACAGATCCTGCTAAAGCTATGCCTGATATTATTGATTCTGCTAATGTTGATGATATACAGTTTTTCCTCGAGAAATATGTCCAGTTATGATAACTTGTGTTCTGAAAAATTAAAAGGTGTAACAGTGTTTGTCTTAAGCCTTGGAAGATTTGATGCATTCATGATCTGAAAGAGAACAGCTGTATAGAGCAGATCATTCATCAATGTTTTGCTAGCCTTGGTTTCTTGGTTCCAATATTGGTAAAAACATATTATTAGAAATTCGATGAACCAAATAGTTGAGTTTTACCATTAATTTTGACTTTAATTTATCTGAATTGCCTGTATTATATGTGTTTCATAAATGTGATATACATTGCGAATCCGCTTCACTTCAAAGGTCTAATGAGCTTCAATGATCCAACTTAGAAGTTTGCAAGTGATAAGGTCACCTGTAGGCTGTGAGATCTTTACCAAGTATTCAACACTTCAAATGATATCCAGCGAAACAGTAAAGTATCAACACACTTCCATCTTACCATTATCAGTCAAAAATATTAACACTTTCTAATTTAAATAAAATGATGTAAAAATGTAGATGGATTACATCATAACAGGGAAATCTTGTTGTTCTGCAAAGTTGTTGTTCGCGAAATTGCATTATGATTTGGAAAAGGTGCAAAAATTGCAAAAAACTGCAAAAAACAAAATAAAATAAAATAAAATAAAACTGCAAAAAATAAAATATCAAAAATCATCATCAAAACAACATGAAATAATGAGTTCAACATGGATCAGAGGTCCAATTTGCGGTACAGACAACTGTCGTTCGCGACTATACAGAAACACGGATGGTTTGAAAATATGCCAATTTGGACATGTCCTTGAAGGAGATATTGAAATAAATGATGAACAAGATGGTGAATATATCCAAACGAAAAGAATCAAATTAAGCGCCCAGAAACCAAAGTTACAACAAAAGGCTGTTGAAAAGAAGTATGGTAGTGGTGGACGTGAACTATACCTCAGATGTTTCCAGATCATTTTAAAGAGTCAAGTTGAGTGGATTACATCGAAGTATAAATGTGACGATTTGGAAGATCAAGTTAAATTAATTTGGATGGATTTCTTAGAGAAAGTATGTATTGGCAACAACAACAATGACGATGAGAACAACGAGATTGGGAATGATATTGATGAGATGGGTGTAATGGGCGGGATGAATCACTTACCTTGCTTAATCGATAGTTTAACAATCATTTATATTGCCATTTTACAATTGAAATTGCCAATTTACATTATTGATTTGGTTGAAAATGCATCTTTGAATAAGTTGCCATATATGAAGTTAACATATTTGATTCCAATTAAATATATTAATCAATTACCAAATTATTATATCAAAATATTTGAACCAGTGAGACCGCCTATTAAAAATGATTTTTACATTAATTTCATAAAATTGAATAACAAGTTGAAGAATAAAGTTGAACTTTCTCAATATTATTACTACCCATTGGTATATAAACTAATCACTAAATTCAAATTAAATTCAAGTTTCTATGCATTATATATTGAATTTTTACGGAAAATTGAAATCAAATTTATAGTCAATGATAAATGCACAATAAAGCAAATACCTGAGTTGATGATAATATCGATATTTATTATGGTGTTAAAGATATACTTCACATATTATAATAACGATGATAAATTGGATTACAAGAAATGGATAAGACAGTTTAATATGAATAAAGAAAATGAAGAAAATTTCAATCTCTTGATGGTTGATAATAATCAAGACAATATCAAGAAAATCCTAAGCTGGGATGAGGAAAAAATCAACAATTATCTAAACTGGTTTAATGAGAACTTAATCCAGAAACAAACTCAAACATTAACTATCATGGAAAAGAGATTATTCCAAATATTTGATCTTGAAGAATTTACAGAGACAAAAACAACTGAAAAAATGGATGTCCCACAGGAAGAAACGACTAGACAACAACAACAACAACAGACAAAACCACAAAAGATTACATTCAATGATATGGTGGTGATTGAAGGTTTCATTATTGATAATCTTATTGTATCAAGTGGGATAACTACATCTCAATTAAAATTATGTATTAATCATATTGAAGAAATTATATATAAGGAAATGAATAAATGAATAAATGAATGCAACGAATCATCCAATATAAATCCAATTTATATTAATAACTAAATAATATTTATCAGTTTCATCAAGACTTAATTTTAAATTTATATATCCATCTTTCTTATCATTCCAAACAGCACCAAATTTATTTAAAATATCATAATTTTTCAAATTGTTTGAACTTATTTTGGTCAAATTAACCAAGAATTTATGATTTGTTGATTTTAAATTCAATTCAATTAATAGTTTCTTTAAGAATGCATTGGTTTCAATTTTTTTACTATTTATAGTTGATATTATTTCTAATATTGATGTTTCTGTGAAGGGAGCTGATGAAATTGAGTGTGATTTAGATAAAATTGCTAATTCGGACATTTGTTGTTGTGGCTGCTCTGATGAACTGGTTTAATGGTTTAATTGATGAGGATCTGACTGATTGAAATTGGTGGTTTTTAGTATTTATCAAATATTGATCAATTGGATTTAAACGATTTTTGTTTTTTTGTTTCGTTTCGACTCAAAATGATCTGAAAATCTGTGAAAGTGCTCATAATTGTCGATGTTAAGAGAGGTTTAGAGAGAAGACCTGTTTAATATGGACATCCACCGTCCAACTACTCAAACCTGTTCTAATAGGATACATCAAAGCTCTTCTAAATGGAGCACTGCCACAGTAAGCTTAAAGTAGTTGATTATATGGCTGGTGCAGGGACCAATCCAACTCAAAGCGGAATGCGTGGCGTAAATGATAAACCACGTGCCAAAAAATTTAATTAATTAATTTAATTTTAAATTTTTTTTTTTAATTTCTCTGTATTTAATTATTAATTTATTAATTTTTTTTAGTCTGCTGAAATTTACATTTTAGTCCATTCACCTTCCATTTATCTTCTCATACACAAATCCAATAACCCAATAAATAATCAAAATAATGTCAACGGTTCAAAACAAAAGAATTGCATTGCCCGCCAGAGTTGAGCCTAAAGTTTTCTTTGCAAATGAAAGAACTTTCTTATCATGGTTAAATTTCACAGTTATATTAGGATCTTTAGGTGTTGGATTATTAAATTTTGGTGATTCAATTGCCAGATTAAGTGCTGGATTTTTCACTTTGATTGCTATGTTTACAATGGTTTATGCATTAATTACTTATCATTGGAGAGCTAGAGCTATAAGATTAAGAGGTTCGGGTCCTTATGATGATAGATTAGGTCCAACCATTTTATGTTTTTTCTTATTATTAGCTGTGGTTGTTAATTTCATATTGAGAATGAGAGGTTGATTTTGGTTCTTTGTTTCAATTCAGTTCATCATAATATTGTCTTTTGATATATCTATATTTTTTCAAAAAAAATAATGCTTCCAACTCTGTATAGTTAGTTATTGCCTTCATCTTCAGAGTTTCCAAGGTTTCTCAAATATCAATTTACTCACCTTTTATTACAAATTCACCTTTATTCAATGCATTCACCAACTCATTTTCGTTTGAAATTACTGTATTATGGAATGATTCGTGTAGTTTATTTCTGAAGAATTCGTATCCCTTTGGATAATCTTTCCCCATGTGAAGTAAGTTTTTATAAAGCGATCGTATTCTCGGGTCCATTTTTTTTTATTTCTCTTCAACCTTTTATTTATCTGATATGACGTATCTACTTTTTATCAACAGTTTTTGAATTCACTCTGGATAAATCAAGCAATTCCATTCACTGAATTGAAAAATTATGAAAAAAATCATGATCAAAGCTTATCTAATCATCGAAATGGTATACCTAAATGAACAAATTCTACAAATAAATAAATAAATAAATAAATAAGAACAATATCAGATCATTAAATAACATAAACAGCTTAATCAGTTTTGGATAAATCACCTAATTCAGTATCAGTATTATACTGAGGTAATCTTTCATATTTTTTATTTCTTCCTAAACTCAATGTAATTTTCTTACGAGTTGTCTTTTCTCTAGCATATTGCTTCTTCTTTAAATGACTTAAATCAATTTTGTTGATACGGACAAACACGTACATACAGAAAGCAGCAATCATGACACAGGTTGGAATACCCATGATGATATAGTATACTTCATCATTTGGACCTTCATTTTTTTCTTCTAAATCAATTCTACTTTGTTTCATAACCACGGAAGATTTTGCAATTTCGATAACAACTGAATGTTCCACATGTTCAAACTCATCGTCAGAGATATTATCAGGTTGGATTGATAATAATATTTTTTGGGAAAATTGTTTCCTTAACCATTCTTCCTTTATAGTTAATGGATAATATCCATTTTCATTATAAATCCAATCACTAATGAAAAATGATTTTTCCAAATTTCTCTTGTAACCTTTCTCTTTGAATGATTCTTTCACATAAGCTAAATGGATTCTAACTTTTTGAACTTCTGGAGCGAAAAATCTAGAGTACCAAGTAGCAAAATAAGTTTTATCTAATTTTAAGATTTGATTGGTTCTTGGTGTACAAAATGGAGCACTTTTCACATTCTTAGCTTGACCATTGTTATAGTATCTATCTGGAGTACATCTTATCAATGGATTCAATGAAATGTAAGTTTCATCTTCAGGGACCATGATAATTTCTTCGAAAACAGCACCTTCATCCATATTATGAGCTTTTAATTCTTGTTTATTATAAGTTTTAGTTGTAGCAGTTTGGAAATAAGTCCCATAATCTGGTCTACCATTTTTGATCTGTCCATTCTTATTTTGAGGTTTAATTGTTTTGGGACCACCATCTTTATTTAAACTAACCCATGGCTCTAATCCGTTAGTTGTCTTTGGCGGTCTGGCGTTGAACGTGACACCAGCGATAACAGTTGGAGTAACGATTTCCACAATGGTTGATGAGATGGTTCTGTACCATTGAGCAGGACCAAGATCAGAACTTTCCAATTTCCCATCTTCTTCATTAATTTTCTTTTGATAGTCTGGATTTATAATAACATCACGATATCTTTTAAATAATTTTGGATAATCTTCTGTTGATGTTTCCACACTAAATGATGTGGTTTTAGATGGTTCTGGTAAAACCAAACTGGAAATCAAGTTTGAATTGATCAATAAGATCAGAATCACTTCGATTAACTTCATTTTACCACACTGGAAAAAGTTGTTTTTGCTGTTAGCATCAGTAACGAAGTTTCCAAATATTCTGTTTTTTTTTTACTTTTCATCTCTATGGATAAAACCCAATTTGATCCGAGTTTTTATTCTATGCAGGATGGTTTTTTTTTTTTTATTTCTCATTTATTTCTCATTTATTTCTCATTTATTTAAATTCAATTTAAATTTGATAATAAAATAAACAGGTTCAACATTGAAAAGAGAAAAACAAATATACAATAACCGAAATGCAATTATACAATTGAAAGTATAGACTGAAACATAAATGGAAACAGAAAGAAACAGAACAAACAGAAGCAATTCTATAAATAAATAAAATGAAATGAAACAAAATTTATTTTATAAAAATTAATTAATAAAATTTTATAAAATGAATGAAGTAATGAATGAATGAATGAATGAATGAATGAACAAGATATAATAATAGCAAAATAAACGTCAAAAAAACTTTATTGAATAAACTTAGTTGTTCAAAGTAGCAACTTCCAATATAAAATCCTGGAAATTAATAACTGCAACACCAGAAGTTTGAGTATCATATTTTTTAAACACATCAGTTAATTTTCTTAAATAAATTAATGATTCAATAAACATATCAAATTTCAAATTTGGAATATCATGGTGTGCCCGTTGTTGTACTGATAACATTTGTGTTGAAAATTTTTGAAATAAAAATAACACCAAGTCTGTGTTTAAATGGTATCCAATCTTCCCTAATATATCCTGGTATTCACTAAAACTAATTGATTTATTATTATCCTGATCAGCTTGATAAAATAGTTTTTTATACAGTGAAATATATTTCCATAATTGTGTAAATTCTGTGAATTCAATAGTACCATTTTTATCTTTATCAAATAATCTTATCATTAATTTAACCGTTGAAGGTTGGAATTTAGTATGATCAAAATTATGTAACGCATTGGATAATTCAACTTCTGATAGTCTCCCAGTACGATTAGCGTCACAAGTACTAAATAATTCACGTAATTCCAATTCTAATTTCTGTTGTTTTGTCTGTGGGACAGGTTGAGCGACAACATGAGGCTGGATAGACTGTAACAACTGATTAGAAGTCTGTTGGTAATTATGCTGTGGTAAAGGCGGTGGAGCATTGTGTATGGGCATTTGTTGCACTTGTTGAACTGGATGGGGATGGATGGGTACTGGACTCTGTTGTTGTTGTTGTTGGTACTGTTGATACTGTTGTTGTTGTTGTTGTGGCGGTTGTTGTTGTTGTTGGTACTGTTGTGGCGGTTGCTGGTACGCTGGTTGTTGGTACCTCCCACCTGGAGGAGGTTGGCCCTGGTGCATAGGCTGTTGAACATGTTGCTGAATTGGAGGCTGAATTGGCTGACCATTCATTTGGCCGCCCATAGCACCACCCATCTGAGGTCTGTAGTTGGAAGGCGGTGGAGGTCTTCTATGGGAAGAAGCACTGGACGAGTTTGAAGCATAGGATTGTTGTGTATTTGACTTTCTGATTCTTGCGTTGGGCGGTGTACCTACGCTGAACGCCTGTTGTGGAGTGGGATAAGCTGGTAAATCATCACCTGAACCCATTTTATGTTTATGTCTTTATCAAGTATAATGGGAAGAACGTGTTTTCGCCCGCGTGGAAAAGAAAAGCTTTTTGGTGGTGTGCTGTCAGCAGGCGGTGACTATAGCGTTGCAATTGTGTCCCTGACTGTGTTTCTGGCAAGTTGGTGAACAATCTTTTTGAATTCAGTCTCTCAGCGTCTCTCAGCGTTTAATGGAATTGAGATTTCGAATTCAAGCAACTTTTTTAACTTCCCAATTGAGTAATAACCGATTAGTGAACCACTTTTCCTTGATATTTATTGATAAACCCAACTGCGTATTGCAAAAGAGTCAATGAAGTTGTTTCAGATTTTGAATCGATTGAAGAACTTTTCAGCAAAAGATGAAATCATCAAAGTGGAATTCACATAAAATTGGATTTGGAACATTCGCTAAGCCCAATTCGTTTACAGACTATTTATAACTGGGATCAAATCACATCTTTCCAGCGGTGGGTACAGAATTGGCCACTTGTCAGGCTCTCATTCTTGATTACTGTTTACAGTGGAAGAAGCGCCCGATAACCGTGATCACTAACATGAATCGTGCCCCCATCAAGTAAGTAACAATAAAATAAAACAACTTACAAATAATAAATATACAAAATTATATTAAATTTTTAAACCAATAAAGAAACTAACAAGAATCTAATCACGTTTTCTTCTGTAGTTATCAGTAGGTCTCTTTGGTCTATCACCACCGAATCTTGGTCTTTCTGGAGCAGATTCCTTCAATCTAGTGACTGGTAAGACATCAGCTGGTAAGTTTAAATCTTCTCTTAAAAATTCAACACCTTCATCAGTTAATGAATAGTAATAATATTGCCATGAAAATTGAGTCTTAACGAAACCTTTGGATGTTAATGATTGTAAAGCTTTAATGACGAAAAGATTTCTAGTATCGATTTCTTCATGTTTTGGTTGGTTGTAGTCTTTCTTGGCAACGACAACACCTTCTGTTTATATTGTTAGTATTCACAATGTATCATATATGCTTTCATTCTTCATTCTTTAGTTGAATAGTAATGATTTTATTATTTTCTTCTTTTGTAGTGGATATTGAATTAAAGAAATGACTTGAATCATTTAAACAGTATTAAACGCTTGGCTCTAATAACAATTATAGTTTCATTTTTTTTTGATTCTCCATATTCCATTTAAAAAATAATAATTTAACAATTTGATGATAATAGTAATTGATGATTGAACTAAAGATTGAATGAATAGATAAACAATAAAGGTACATACCATGGAAGAGATATTGATGAATCTTCTTACGGTCTTCTTTAGGAATAAGCATGATTAGATTGTATTACTATTAAAGCGATTTAAGAGTAATTCAAGTGTGTCTTTTTCAAGTAGGTGAGTTACAACTTTTTGATAAAGATGGTATAATAAAGTTGAATAATTTGGTGGTGATTATTGGGTTACGCAGACTCTATTTTTTTCCTCTCAGTAATAAAAATATTCCATCTGACAGTGGTTTTCTTTGTGACTGTTTCTTTGTTTTCTCTTTTAACACGTGATCTGGATTGAATCATGTATAGGGTTGGTGACCTATACTACTTTTCTGAAAAGTAGTGCATGTGACAAATAAACTCATTTTCCGCGAATTTAGGGTGCAAATTGATATTGTTCAAATGGATTTCTTTCCGGGGCTATGATACAATTTACTGTAGTATAGTTTAACATGAGAATTGAAAATATATGTGATGATTGATCATTTTTTTTTTGAGAATTGAAATCTACTAAATTCAATATTGAGCTTACGTTCTAGGACTGTTCTTCTGGTGTAAGATTTCAAGATTTGCGTATACAAGAAAAATGGACTTGTCTTGCTGGTTTGTTCCGATGTCCCAACATGTGTATAACCTCGCGAAAATATCACAAAAATGCATCAACCACACTCTATTTCCAGCTGTAATCAGCGGTTACATTGATTAAACTCATGGTATATGGTATATTCTCCTGTATATAATATATACCATGAGTCAAGTATCAACTGTGTTCAGCAATATAAAACCGAAAGAACCAGCATCCTCTACACATGCGAATATTAGGCCATCAAATCACGACGATTCACCGTATATCCGCGCTCAGCGTTGCTCCCCATAATTAAGGAACCATTTTTGTAATCAGTCTGGAGTTTCTGAATATATGAAACAATGAGCCCAGTTTCGCCCACAAGAACATGTTTACTTCTCACTGATGGCTTGTAGCGCGGTCTTTGTCCCTGAGATCCAGTTCCATTACGTTAGTCCAGCCACGCCAGCTGCTAACGCAAACTGAGCGTACTTGAAATGAATATTCAAACTCAAACAGCAATTCAGTTGATAAAAACCTCTTTTCTCTCGCTGAATATCCCAATTTTCATCAGCTTTTCTTTCTCAACAACTACAACACTCATTCAGAGCTCACCTTGTGCCCCCCACCCACCACAGCATTAAACACAACCCATCGTACTTAGGTAATCAATCAGATCATTTGCTTTAAAGATAAAGATAATTACGGGTGCACACCTAAAAATAGTTTCAAAATCTATATTTAACCATCCACAAGCTAACCGCTGAACTTAACTGGTCAAAAAAAAACATCTATAGCAGCACAGATATATACATCATATGGGAGCAGGATCCAACATCATCAGCAGCAGCAGCAGCACCGCATCGCCATGAGATCATTTATCAAATCACATCGGAAAAGTGCTTCGTCAGATACTCAACACTTCAATCAATCAAATCAAAACACATATGAATATGAAATACTACAGCCGCCAATACTCATAGATAAAGACAAACTTTTAAAACCGAAAAAACTGGTCAACGTGAAAACAACACCCATCAATTCACCTAATATAGCGAGTATTTCAAGCTTCAACCTAACACCACCTCCTAATTATGCAAATTCTTCAAACTCCCCCAAGAAATTATTGACGCCCATCAGAAATTTCTTCAGTAAGAACAATTCATCCAATAATTTGAATCAGTACAATTACTCCACCAATGCTCTTGTCAATTCCAACGGGACTGGGGCTCAGGAGGATCGAAGAATCAAGAAGACACAATCGAATATCAATTTGAATGGGTATAGACATGATCCTATAAAGAGTACCAAAACTTATGATTGGAGCAACGATAAGAGATCCTCTCTCAATTCCAACTCATATTCCAACTTACACTGCTCAACTACAGTCACCAGTATGAGTGATGGCTCAAATGAGAAGGCAAGAATGGATTTGTTGCAACCAGCGATGATCTTACAAAATAAATTGTTCAAGATTGATGATTTTAATAATAGTGATTTATCGATACAAGATAGCTTGCAAGTTTCAGGGAAATTATCACTACTTTCATCCACCGACCCACATTTGAAAACTGATTCACAAATTTCTCTTGGGAGTGATTTATATAACAATAATACAGTCAATTCAAAGAAGAATCAAAAATCCAAAAAAAAGAAGAAGAGAATTACAAAAGAAGTTTCTTTCCAATCACCAAAACAAGCACAACTCAGTAATAACCCCCCAATACAAACTGATAAGGAAGAGGAAGATTTACTAAGCTCATCACATTCAGTATTATCAGCAGATTCTAGATTTTCATTTGAGGATTATGTCGGAGGTAGAAACACATCAGTTAAATACTATAAAAAAATTTCAAACCGATCATTCAATTCATTGAGTTCAGCCAACTCTTTTGATGATGAAGATGATGATGATGATGATGATGATGAAATGGACGATATAGATGACATGGATGATTTAGATGAAATGGATATTGATGGGTTTGATGATACAACAGAGTTATTCAATAGAAAATTATTCAATGATGATGAGTCTATTAATAATGATCCAACTCCAAAATTCGCTTATGGTAATAACGACAAGCTCCATATTGATACTGAAAGTGATCAGGATCACGACCAGGTTTTAGATGGAGATTATCAATATTCAAATATAGATTATGAATCATTCCCAGATGAGTATTACCAGGATCTTGAGTATGAAGATGAAGATGAATCTCCAATACAAACAAAACCATTATTTGCCAGTATCCAAGATTTCAAAGAGGATTATAAATTTGATGGGAATAATCAAGATGATTCATTTGAAAATCATATAGCTGAATCCTCTTCGGAGAATACAGATAAGAAAGAATTGGAATTGATCGAAATAAGCTCTCCTATGATCAATGGCTTAACTATAGGGTATGAAAATAACGTCCGTCGTAAGAGGCTTGATGACGAGTATAGTAATGACGGAAGTGATATAGAGGCAAGAAAGAAATTAAGCTGCAACTTGGAAGAAATAATTGATCTTAAGATTGAAGAAGAAAAAAGAAAACTGGAACAACGAAATAGCAAGAATAATGAAACGAAAAATACCTTGGATGATAATAATAATAATAATAACAATAGACAATCAATCAATGATATGATGAATCTATTAATTAACTTGGAGAATAGTAACCAACCTAAGAGGGATAGTATAGCAGGGCTAATGAATACCCTATCGAAATTAGAATCTCATTCAGCGAGCTCACATTCCAGTGCAGCTACAACAAGGACAACAAATGATTCCAGTATGGAAAGAAGAGATTCTGTCATAGCTTTGATGTCAACTTTGGCTTCATTAGAAGGAGGATCAGCTGAGAACTTGTCATTCAATTCAAATAACTCATCAACAAGTATCAATACCATAAAACAAACAAAGAGGAACTCCACACAAAGAAACTCAATCCAAAGTATGATGGCCAACTTATTAACATTGGAGACTGAAAATGACACAAATGGACTGGCGAAGATTAATAGGAATTCTATAAAAGATATGATGGCTACATTAGCTAGATTATCGATGGAGATTGAGTCACCAACAAGTAAGATAGATTCGTTGCCCAAGATTGAGGAGAATAATTGCAATTTAGCCGCCGATTCTACGAAAAAGAAAAACCCATTGAGAAAATTGATACAGCAGGATAAGAACAGGTATTCATGGTATGATAACGATGAGAGTTTGGATTTCACAATATCTGGTAACGGGCCCATAACACAATCCACATCAATAAAGAAAATCATCCCGAAACCATCAAAATTATCATCAAAGATTTCAAGTGAAGTTCAGCAAGATGATGAATTCATATTCCATGATTCCATGACTAATACAACTCTGGATGATTCGTTGATTGATGAGATTAATCAATTACCTGAGGATTTCGATTTTGAAGAATTAGAGTACTCAAATAACAATACACCACAAGAAAATACAAGAAAGTTGAATTACCTACGTTCAAATTCTTACAATAAGAAACCAATCAAGTCTGTAATGGATTCAAATATGATGTCAAATAAAATCGAAACCCTCAATAAGACAGTGACATTTTATAGGAGTAATAGTGGTGCGTCCGTTCATAGATCAGGGAGCAGTACTACGAGAAGTGGTGGTGGTGGTGGTGGCGGTGGTGGTGGTAGGAGCAGAACAGACTCTTTAAACTCAATGAATCTGTTTACTTCGTTCACTGAGGAAGATGAGCCTGATATTCCACACATGGCTGATAAGAATAATGATAAGTCGGTATTGAAAAGTAATGATTCTTTGAAACTGTCTTTGTTCAATTTAGGTACGATTAATGAAACAAACAATTAGGTTTTTCTGGTTTGAAACAACAATTGTAAATTTGCGATATTATTACAAGTACATGAAATAAAAGTAAAATTAATACACAATCCACGAACCCTAAAAATGAAAACGAAAACAAAAACAAAAGAAAATAATAATAATAATAATAATAATAATAATAATAATAAAAAAAAAAAACGTCTAATTAGGTATACTGCAGTTTCATAAAAGTCTCAAAGTTATAAGATTCTCCATTATAGTTGAAATAATTCCCATCAACAGTATACCTTTTTCTATCTGGTGTATTTGGAACAGATTGATTCTTTACTGAACCCCTTCCAAAAATATCTATATTGAAATCGTCTTGTGTCAATTGTGCTATATTTGATGTTGACTTGCTTGATTTATGTGAAGGTGGTTGAATCCTATTTGAAATGTATGATCTGGATTTGGATCTTGAATGTGAACTTTGTGATGATGTGACTGATGGCGTAGTAGTTTGCTGTTTGGATTTAACTGGTACAGTTTGTTGTGAAGTAGTTATAGGGAATCTTGCTTTTTGTGGCTGTTGTTGCGAGATTTTTGTAGGTGAACTTGAGTTTCCTGGTGGTGCATTATTTGATGATGGTTTCATCGGAGATTTGGCTGGTGACCTTGAAGATGATTTATCCTTGATGGTCAATTCTCTTATCAAATCATCGATATCAGATTCAATAACTGATGTCTGTATCTTCTTGGATAATTTATCATTTAGGTCTCTTCTAACAACAGTTCCAAATCCCATTCTTTCATTCTGTAAAAGGATATTATCATTTCTAAATTTCTGACTGCCTCTCTGCAATAACTTCAAATTCTCACTTTTTCTTAATCCATTCCTCAATTTCATCTGTACTTCTGATGCAACAGCACTATCGTAAGACATACCGCTCCCAGCGGAACTAGTAGACTTATTGTCCCAATTACTATTATACTTGGAGTATAAACTAGCCAAATCATCATCTTCATCAACAAGTACAATCTCAACTTCTTTGCCATTTTTCTTTTCTATAACCGACCTGTAAGATGATACAGATCCGGCACGATGAACCAAAGTGACATCATAATCATCTTTAGTTAAATCAATTGTAATGCTAGAAGTTTCACTCCCAGTTATTGTAGTAGCAGAAGTATCTGATTTATCTTGTCCAGATCGACTAGTTTGATAACTCGATGCACTTATTTCCTCTGACACTTTTCTTCCAGGTGGTTTGAGCAATGATTGATTCCTCTCTTTGATCTGCTTATCCTTTATCATAAATTGATCCTGTTTAATATTTTGTTTATGTTTGAGTAGTGGTCTCAATAATGGTTTCTCATGATTGATGAATTGATGTGGTTGTGGTGTACCACTATCACGACGCATTGGGAAATCTTTTTCATCAGCAATAAATGTATTTTCTTTGAAATCAATGGCATATGAAACTGGCGCTGGTGGTTCATGAATTTGAAATGGTCGTATACCTTCAGCTGATATGTGTGATTTTGTTGGTGAATTCGTTATTTCATTTATGACAGCTACGGAGCTATCTGGTTTCATAGGTGTTGCTTTTTTTGTGTTGAGTGGCTTGACAGGGGTGTTCGGCTGTGAGATCTTGATCTCTCTGCTGACAATAGTACCATTCTCCCCAATAGCTTTTTGTTTAATTTTGGAGGCTTTCACAGGATTTGGGTTAGAAACAGTCGATAATTTTTCAGATTTATTTGGTATATCAGGAGTTTGAGCAGTATTAACTTGTTTGGATTTAGCAGCAATTTTGAGACCTGTATCAATAATCCCACCTTTAACAAAACCTCTAGCAATAATATCAGAATCTTTTGAAATTACAGTAGGAGCATCACTCTCTTCAGAAACAATTCTTTTCCCTTCACTTGTAACAGTACTCTTGCTTCGTATATGCATACCTTTTGGAGCTGGTAACGGTTTATTCTTGTAGTCCTGAGGTATGGGGAACGCTATATCTATCATTGATTTATGTCTCTGGTGTCTTTGTCTCTTGGTGGTGCTACTTGTAACACTCGGTGTCTTTGTAGCAATATTTATGGCACTACCATTAGCATTTATCAAACCCAATCCATATGTTGAGCCTCTGTTGGCCTGAGTATTAGCAATAGTAGTAGCATGTATACTTTCATCATCATCAGCCCGTATATTAGGAATACGTCTATCGCGTATGCTGCTTTGGACAAATGGTCTAAATGACTGTTTCGATTCAATATCAGTATCGGAAAAATCATCATCAAATGCATTTTTATAAACTTCTTTCACAATTTTTTGAGCTTTCAAACTTGGGAATTCTAATGGTTCTAATATTGATTCATCTGCATCATTATCGTTATTATTATTATCCATATTGATCGATTGTGGTTGACGTTCAGATGTGACAGTGGTGAAATTTTGGCCATCAGGACGTGGGAAAACAACAGCAGATGTTTGTGAAGAGCTCTCATAAGCACTCAAGCCTGGCTCACTGAACCAAGAGTGGTTATCATCTAAATCCGGGATCTCAATTGTGTCACTGTATACTTTTGTACGATTGGGTGTAGGTGTAGGACAGCGAGATACTTGATTAGTTATATTTGTTTCATTATTTGGGAATTCAAAGTTCAAACCTGCTCCAATATTGAATGATTCATCAGCATTTTTGTTCTCATTCTCAGTTTCATTTTCATTTTCATCTGGATCAATTTCTTGAATCTTGTCCTTTGCTGCTTCAACTTCCCCACTTTCTTGATCATGATACTCGGGTGATAAATCTACCAATATAGTATCCTGCGAAATCGGCAAATTAGGTAACTTCTTCTCTGAGAGTTCAATATCCTTATATACAACATCATCACTATCAGACCCAGAACTCTCTCTCGAAAAAGGTTTGTCATCCTCCCAATCCGAGTTTCTTTCTCTATCATCAATCCAATCAAGTGAACTCCCACTACCTGATCCTGGAACATCTGCCCATTTTGAAGTTGATGGTCGATCAAGAACATTCTCACTTGATACTATCGATTCACCACTAAACATCTTTGATTCATTGTAAACACCAATATCGATTGATTTTTGTAAGGAGTCCCATGACAGATTTGATAAGTATGAATTTATACTACTTATTCTTTGATTTGGCGGTGGTGGCTTGAGTTCTCTCGTTTGATACTGCGGTGATTGGTATGAAGCTGCTTGTTTTTGTTGAATTGGTATATCTCTGTTATTTTGATTGGGTTCATTAAATTGTACAATATTTGTGTGGTTAGTTTGACACACTCTGGCTTTATCCATATTGTAAGCATTCTTGAAATCATTGGTTAAATCTTTTGGGAGAAGATGGACATTTGAACCAATGTCACTGTGTTCATTATCAATCAAATCAGCAGGGAATGGTTCGTTGAAAGAATTGATTGACGATACAGTAACATTAGTATCGATACTCTTGATTCTTTTCTTGGTTAATCCTTGTGGAGATCTAAAACCATCATTTTTTGAATTTTGCTGTATATTTATACCGCTCTTATTCATCATGGGTGAATTGTTGTTATTTTTATTATTATGATTAATTGTATCGGCATTAATATATTTATCATGGTCATATCGTCCCAGCTGACTCCTTCCGTAGTCACTTCGTTCGTAACTGGAGATCTCATCAATTACGCTTAATTCATCATTAGACAATAATTTAGTTTCAAGAGAACGTATACCTAGCTGACTTTCACTTAATGGAGTTAATTGTTCGTAACCATTGCCTGTGTAAACCAACCTTATTCCTTCATTTTTCTCGGGCAGCTGAGGTTGGTATTGTTGGCGTGTTGGCAGAATCAGATGGCGCGACGACAGCGGCGACAGTGGAGACAGCAGTTGAGGTGAATGGTGTGAGGATAATTTAGGAGGTAACCTCAAGGTCAAAGGAATTGGTATAATGTGATTTGAAGATCTGATGTGTAGTTTATTTGATATTTTCGAGTTTGATAGTTTGGAGAGCTGTTTATGCGACAAACTCGTTATTGAAGACGTGGATATCTGGGATAAGTTTGAAGTTGAATGTGAGTTTGGTAGTTGTGGAAGCTTCAATTGGGATAGATCCTGAAGCGAGAATCTGCTTGTGTGTTGTATAGCGACGGGCGAGTGCATCGACTTTGACCTTTGGTGGGATCCCATGGCGGCGTCAAAGAGTAGTTTTTGCCTTTGAACTGAACGAATTGAGGAAAACTGCTTTTTAGATAAAACGTAAAACAAGATATTTTTTTGATATTTTTTGCTGTAGAGAAGAACGGCGTCTATTTACTTCTTTCTGTTTTGGGAGTTGTCCAAATCAGGATCAGTTTATCTTTCCATGTAGACTCTGCATAACTATACGGCTTTAACTATGGAGATTGTAAGCATAGTGCTGCATGTAGCTGTGTATGCCTGTTGTTCGATGTTTCTGATCCAATAGGGTAATTAGGTTGCAGTTATATAGAAAAGATCATCAAATTTAACAAGATTCAACAATACAAACGGTGAAGCTGATTTAAGAGAGAATAGAATAATCAGCTGAACCGATGAGTTGTACTATATATCGGAGCAATTTATAGCATTTAAAAGTTACAAATCAGTGTCACTATCTCATGAAATGTCACGCTCGATCTAATTTCTTTTCTCTGTAATATAACAGTTGATCTTATTAGTTCTGCATCAAATTCATAATATTGATCAATTCTCTCGATGTCACTTTGTTCAGTCCATCTATATATAATTTCTCATAAATGAGATCAACTTCTGATTTAATTAGACAAGGTGCAAAACAGGAATATTCAAATTGTAATCAACTATAATTACAAGTGCATGGATTTAAGTCACAGCTATATCTCCTATAATCAGGATTCATGTGCTCATGACATAGACGTACAGTTCCAATATATAGTCGTACGCTTTCTCTGTGCAATGAGCTGACCACGTCGTTGTAAGGACACTATTCAGATTATATAATACCCAATTTTCTTCTAGATGATCCCTCAAGTGACTTTTCTCTAGCATAATCTATTGTAAGTTTTCAATAATTTTTTCAATATCTAATATATTGATTGGTTCAAAGTTCAAACTTCATAGTTTGTAGTTTGTAGGATATACTGCTCCGTCCTTTCACAGGAATGGTGAGTCAATGATAATCTGGGGCGCAAAAAGTGAGAATTTATTCAGAAAAACATTTTTTATCAAAAAGAAAAAATTAAATGAAAATAAAAAAAGAAAAAGAAAAAGAAAAAAAATGGTTACGAACTCTGAGCGGCGGCGACCAATCGACGGGTAACAGGTTACAGAACCATCAACTGAATAATTTTCATCAATAATTATCGATATTTAAATTTATTTTTGATTTAATCTGACAATTCATACAACTTTTATCCACAAAATATGTCTGCTGTTTCCGCTTCAAAAGCCAAAAGAGAAGCAAAAAAGCTTGAAAGAGATGCCAAGAGAGTAGCTGAAGGTAAAGAATTGAAGCCTTCAACAAAGAAAGCTTCAAAAAAAGATGATGTTGCTGATGCCGCTGATGAAATCGCTAAATTGAAATTACAGCAAGATAAAGATGGTATGTCCGATAGAGTTGTCACTGGTGTCTTGGACTCCTTGGCTACTTCAAGAGATGTTAAATTATCTTCAGTTTCTCTTTTATTCCATGGTAAAGTTCTTATTCAAGATTCTGTTCTTGAATTGAATTTTGGTCGTAGATATGGTTTATTAGGTGAAAATGGTTGTGGTAAATCAACATTATTAAATGCTATTGCTGCTAGAGAATTCCCTATCCCTAATGCTTTGGATATCTATTTACTTAATGAACCTGCTGATCCAACTGAATGGTCTGCTTTACAATATGTTGTTAGAGAAGCTGAAGCTGAAATGGTTAGAATTGAACAATTGATTGAAGATACTATCGCTGAAGATGGTGCTGAATCTCCAATCTTGGAAGGTTTGTACGAAAAAATGGATTCTTTAGATCCAGCCACTTTTGAATCTAGAGCTGCTATTATCTTAACTGGTTTAGGTTTCAATTCAAAAACAATTTTAAAGAAAACAAAAGATATGTCTGGTGGTTGGAGAATGCGTGTTGCCTTAGCAAAAGCTTTATTCGTTAAACCAACTTTATTATTATTAGATGACCCTACTGCCCATTTAGATTTAGAGGCTTGTGTTTGGTTAGAAGAATATTTAAAACGTTTCGACAGAACTTTAGTCCTTGTTTCCCATTCTCAAGATTTCTTAAACGGGGTTTGTACAAATATGATTGATATGAGAATGAAGGCCATTCAAATGTACGGTGGTAACTACGATTCTTATGAAAAGACAAGAAAAGAATTAGAAACAAATCAAATGAAACAATACCATAAACAACAAGAAGAAATTGTCCATATTAAGAAATTCATTGCTTCTGCTGGTACTTATGCCAATTTGGTTAGACAAGCTAAATCAAGACAAAAGATTTTGGATAAGATGGAAGCTGATGGATTGATTGAAAAAGTTGTTCCAGATCGTGTTTTCTCTTTCAATTTCCCTGATGTTGAAAAATTACCTCCTCCAGTCTTAGCCTTCGATGATATTAATTTCGCTTACGATGGTAATCCAGAAAATAACTTGTATGAACATTTATCATTTGGTATTGATATGGATTCAAGAGTTGCCTTAGTTGGTCCAAATGGGGTTGGTAAATCAACTTTATTGAAAATCATGACTGGTGAATTACAAGCTCAAAACGGTCGTGTTTCAAGACACACTCATATCAAATTAGGTGTCTATTCTCAACATTCTGCTGATCAATTAGATTTAACCAAGACTCCATTGGAATTCGTTCGTGATAAGTTCCCTCATATTTCTCAAGATTTCCAATATTGGAGAGGTCAATTGGGTAGATATGGTCTTACTGGTGAAGGTCAGACCGCTCAAATGGCTACATTATCTGAAGGTCAAAGATCCCGTGTTGTTTTTGCATTATTAGCTTTAGAAGGTCCAAATATTATCTTGTTAGATGAACCTACTAATGGTTTGGATATTCCAACTATTGATTCTTTAGCTGATGCTATTAATTCTTTTAACGGTGGGGTTTGTGTTGTCAGTCATGATTTTAGATTATTGGATAAAATTGCTAAAGATATTTATGTTGTTGAAAATAAAACTGCTACTAGATGGAACGGTAATATTTTAGATTATAAGAGAAAATTAGCTAAAAATATTGTTATTTGATTTATATAATTTTGTTTTGTTAATCTTCAGTTTGTTTTCAGTGTTTAATAAATATGTACTTTATGAAAAGGTAAAGTATGTTTTGAATTATAACTTCAGTAATTACCTGTATACAATAACGGCCTATATTGTTGAGAGTCTCCGTCGTGAAGTAATACATTGCATTAATTAATTATAACTTGAAATACAAATCGCTATAAATAAAACTTCAACTACATAAACTAAATGAGTAAAATGTCAAATTATCCCCTAGCCCGCCCTCTTAAATTAACGAAGATTAATATTTGGTAGTAAAGTGTTAATTGTAATGTGTACTGATGTAAATGATGAAGGACATTAAGATGTAAGTTTTTGATATCAAGTCCAGCAATATCGGTTTCAGAATTTGTTTGTAATATTCACCTCTCCATTAATTTAATACCGATCATGACATTTCCCATTTTTGTATAGCTGTTATAATTATATATAAGTCAAATTTCAATAACATCAAAGATCAAGATTCAATCAATTCAATTAACCAATTATTCTCTTGGATCTTCGTATCGAGGATCCGCAAGTCATTTGACACTTTATCAATCTTCTTACGGTATTCATTGACGCTTATAACTGAAACAGTCTTGATTTCACTTCTTGAGTTATAGTTATTTCTTATTGATCCAGCATCGGCAGTTGTTCTGTATAACGAGATGATTCTCTTGAGTGAGTCTCTCTCTGAAAGATGGGAGGTCATACTTTGTTCTTGTGAATGCTCATTTAATTTGAACGAGACTTTTGAGTTTGTGAGATTGATATCAATGATCAATTTCTTCAACAACTGATTTGTTGATTCATATTGATGGATTAGTTCAATTGGATCTTCAGCTGGTGTATCCCCTTCTTGTACTTGACAATTGTCATCGACTCTTGAGTTTAATTGCGATAATTTTGTAGCGTAGTCCTTTCTCAACCTTAGGGCTTCCGCCAACTTCATTAATGCCTGATCTGTTATTTAAAGTAAAAGTAGATTTTAATTAATTCCACTTGTATATAAAATGGAGAGTTTTTCTCCTTTTATCTCCTTTTATAGCTTTCGACAAATGAATCTTCGGGTCAGTAACATTATTAGTCACCGTTGAATAGTCATTACACATTTCTATGGCTCAACAAGAGTGTCTGGCGTTTACCCGTGGGCCACACGTTACAAGTGCTGCTAAGCAAAATATCAAAGGATTTTCAGATCCATGTTATGACTCTCGACTCTCGATTATTGATTGAAGTATGAGAGACATCATGATAAATTGCCCATTGGGCTTCGCGTATTTTTCAGCACTGATCCGCGTAATCCTGAGAATTGGCCACAAATTTGCAACATTTGAGATTTGCAGCCAGATCAGTAGCAAATTCAGAATCTTCAGCGCTAGCGCTAGTTTTGGCTTGAGTCTTTTCTTCTGGCGATTCATCTTCAGAAGAGAGTAATTCTTCTTCTTCAGAAGACAAATCATTTGATCTATGATTATGATGTGTCGTGCTATAATCCACGGTTATGGCTGATACTATCAAGCAGTGCAATATATGAGAGATTGACTAACTGTACTCACATTAGTTTGCCCATCCAACTTATCCCCAAAAGTGGTTGCGGATATCCTCAAAGCCCAAGACTCCTACTGAGCCTACGGTCCTTCACGTTGAATTCAGCTCCAATGAGTAGATGTTATGACTATAATTCTGACTTCGATTATACTAGTGTTCATTTTAAAAAAATAGAGCATGATTAATTTACATGATTCATGTGGATCGGAAATATAAAAAAGTCTTGACAGACCTAGCATAGTAGTTCCGAGACGTACTATCAATATGATCACAGAAAAGTTAAGCTATTTTTTTTGCATGGGGTTAAATTTGTTCGAGAAGCCAATTAATCACTTCAAATCATTTGTTAAGGATTATAAAAAGTTTGGAAATGCAATAGTCCAACGTGCATCAATAAAAAAACAGAAGGAGCTATTAGTTGAGACATCACATACATTAATATCGTTTCTACGTATATATATGCAATGAGATTCCGAGTTTCAACAAGTTCTGTGATTATTTGAGTAAGGAACAGAATCAAACGCCAGAAATCATGACAATTCTAAAAACATTTGCAAACAATTTGTGCATAGGAAAATTCAAGCAGGTCGGTGCAATGAGCAGAGAATTCAAATGCGTGTATAATGAACACTATACGTCCTTTTTCGATTTCCTCAAGTTCATCAACAAGGATAAGACAAACCCGTGTCTTCTCTTCAAAATCCAGGTGCTTGCGATACATGCTTTGGGTGAAGAGATTGGATTGAAAAGTGGATTACAAATAGATTCTCTCGAGGGACGGCATTCGAATGATAGGTTTAGGAGATTTACGTGTGAGTTTGTCTTGCTACGAGACATGACGGACCCAAATTCAGTTGATACAGTCCGGTACTCCTGGAGATATTGCAAGGATACAATCAGATGCAAAGTGGTTGCAAGCAACTACCCGTTCTCTGAGTCTAATATCAAGACATCCGAGGAACCAAAGATTATCAGAAACTTGGACTATCCTTCTTTTGGCAGCACAAGAAGATATGAAGTCGAAGCCGTTCTAGAAACAATGCTAAGATTTAATAGGTGCCGGCTCAGTTCGTTTTACAATAACAGATACGAAATGAACTACCGTGAATATCGTTTACGACAATATCCTGTCTGGATGATTCTCCCCAAGGATATTAAAACTATATAATCTTCTAAAGACAGTCTATCCAAATTAAGAATCTGAATTATGAATAGTTGATCTCAACGAAAGGTAAGAATAACACTGTACACACATATTTCCTTATGTCAGATAACGAAAATGATATGCAGTTTAGGTTATGAGCGTAATCTGGACATAAATCGACGCGGCTCACGTATTTGGCTGCACATCAGGAATCAATATGGAGAATCAATGATCATAATATTACTATATGAATATCTATGATCGATTATATATATATATAACATTCTATGCACTAGGCATTGTTCATTTGGTCAAGTATTTTGAAAACAAGGCTCAATTATATTCAGCCCGATCGTGAAATAAACTAATTAATGTCAAAATTTCAAACTTGATATTTAATCAATATTAGTATATTTATAACCATCAAGATCAGTAGAGACATATCAGTAATATTCATGATGTTCATTGGAATATTATAACTCAATTGCTTTATATATTTCTTCGACTTTTAGTGCTGGATTAATTAATCATCTTGACCATATCGTCCATGACAAAGCATCACAAAACAATAAGAAAACGACGGGGAAACCGTATTGGTTTATCCATTCCTGTTACGTCCAGGTTACTAAAGACATCTTGCTAATCATCTCTAATCAATCATTTAATAGTTCATGATATACTATAAACACAAATAAAGTCCTGATCATACTTTACACATCTAATGACCAACTTCCATTGTGATTTTGATCAGCATAGTAATCAAGCCCTTTAAAATATTAAGTTAACTTATCAGACGTCAAACTTATGCTTCATACATAATTTTTCTTTGGAGTCTCATATTACTATATAGAAATTCAAAGTGTTGCCAGAACATAGCTCCAGAGAACCTTAAAGATGGGCAATTGAATTACCTGATATAATAATTTACTTCACCAAGCAAAAGCATCTCCAATAATATCACCCTAATAAATCATCTAAGAAACTCTCACTCTGTAAATCAGCTTTAGTTTTCCCAACCTTACCTTTTTCTTTATTTGGAGTAATATTTCCCTTTTCTTCTAGGCCCAACTCCGAAAATCCTGTAATATCATCCACTTCATCTTCGGTAGATTCCAATTTTTGACCCAAAAGAATGGCTAAATCGCTGTCGAGGTCAACAGTATCACGATTCAGATCATAAGCGATTTTATTCAACGCTGCTTCAATATTTGATTTTTCAAGTGTGAAGTCTGTTGTATTATACAACTCAATAACTTTTGATGATTTATTGAGTTTTTCACTATCAAATTTTCTTTTGATATCTTCATATAGATTGTGTTTTTTGATTTTTTCGTTCAACGTTCTATTTTCTTCAATTTCTTCAATAGTCATGTTCCTGATATTATTTTTGGAATTATTTGCACTCTGCAGCGGTTTTGATCCCTCGCTAATGTTCATATCTAGTAACTCATTTATATCAACTTTATTGATATGTCTGTCCTTTTTTTTTGCTTCAAAAACTGAGTTGTAATCGTCAGTGGTTTTGATAAAATCTTTTATATTTATATCATCTGTTTCTGGAGTTGGATCAGTAGGAAGGCCTTTGTACCTCCATGAATTAGAGTGAAGCTTTTTCTTCCTTCTTGGTTTAATTCCATCTGTTTCTTTGTTTTCTCCTTCAATATCCTGATTCAATTCCTTAGTTTGGTTATTTTCACTTTGATCCTCATAACTTTCACTCCCAGAGGTTCC